>PVKN010006536.1:0-28179 GCA_004027915.1 Capromys pilorides
GGGGGTGTGCCTCCCCCATGTGTGTCCACTTGTCCCAGTACTGTTTGTTTAAAAGAACATCCTTTCCTCCCACTAGATTCTCTTGGCAAAATCAGCTGCTTGTAAATTAATAGTTATTTCTGTACTCTCAATTCTGACCCAGTGATTTTTTTAAACAGCCATTGTCCAGGTTACTTACAGCTTTATCATAAGTTTTGAAATTGGATAAGTGTATTATTCCACTTTGGTCCACTTTTTCAAAGTTGCTTTGGGTCTACTAGGTCTGTACATTTGTATGTTTTAAAAGCCTCTATTTGTTGGGCCGGTGAGATGGTTCAGTGGTCTAAAGCGCCTGCTTAGGAAAGCTCAGGCAACTGTAGGGACTGCAGTTCGATCCCCGGCACCACATGCTGCGCCAGCCCCACCACCAGGGTAGGCTGAGCCAGCCACAAAATGAATAAATACAGAAACAAACAAACAAGCAAAAGCCTCTATTTGTTGAAAGTGATGATCTGTTCCAAATCATTGCTATTTTGTAGTCAGTTACCCCTGTGTCTTCTCATAGAGGGGCTGAAACCAGCTCGCTGCTCTTTGAGAGGTTACTGCAGATGAGGACCTCCTAGCCACCTGCCCTCGCTGTCTTGGAGGTCTCCCAGGTTAGGAATGTTAGCTTTAACACTGGTGAATGCCATGGCCAACTCAAGCGCCCTCTGAGTTCTGCTGCTGTGCCTCATGCCTCACTGGTAGTTGGCGCTGAGTATACTTGGAGAGGATGGAGGCGTTTCTGTGATAGAGAATAAACTGAGGACTGTGCTTTAGCACCTGTCACTCCAGCCCATCCACCCTTATTTTAAGTCTGCTTTTGTACTAGTGAGTTTTGTAACAGCTCACAAAGTCCTATTCCCTCTGTCCTGAGGACCAGAAGTTATGAGGTTGATTGCTTTTATCAGATTTTTTAAACGTATTCTTGCCTAAGCCTAAGCCTACACACACTTATCACTCAAACCAGTCATGCTTTTATCTTTTCAGAAACTTATGAGAAGAAACTCACCCTGCATTGTAGTATTTTTTTCCCTCAGTTTTACTCTGGGAAACATTTTATCTTTTTCTTTAAAAATTGGCTGTTCATCTTTTAACGCTTCAGATACGTATTTCTTTTGAACTGGCTGCCTTCCAAAACTGAATTTTTATCTTCTTTCTTCATCAGGCCTTTTGTCTGGATTCCTTTAAACTCAACTAATATTTACTGAGCATTTAATTATGTAAATGCAGGAATCATTTTGCCCCTAATAATGACCAGCAATAGATTAAACATGGTTTTTGCCTCTGTGGAGCATAGAGAGAGTCAGGCCCAAGTACACAGGAAGTGTCAGTGCACGTGGAGAGGGCAGCCTTCGAGCTGGGGAGGATGCAGGGAGGCTGGAGGGCCGGTTTTCCAGAGAACCTGTGGAGCATCAGCGCTTTCCTTGCTTTGCATTTTTGAGAAATACAGTGTTGACTTTCAAAATTTAAATCTTAGCTATGGCTTGTGGTTTGTATGTCACTATTTCTAGGTGTAGGGCAGATAGAGTGCATGACTTTCAGTCATCCTTTATTTCTCTGGGCTTGCTTTTCTGCCACTGATTTCACAAGACTGTGTGGGCTGGAGTTTTGGTGGAGGCATTAAATGCGGCACTGGTTTCCCTTGGAAAAGGGATTGCATTTGGAACCATGAACGACATACTTACATGTAAATAGAGTAGCCTAATAGTTGAAGCACCTTGTCTATTATTTAATATAGCTTACCAAAAGAAAGCTTAATTCTGGTGCTGTTATCCAAGGCCTTCTTGAAGGGGAATTCTTTTCTCTCCGATTGCTTAAAACTTTTGCCGGAAGGAGGAGGTAGTGGGAATTTGCAAAGCGGCTCTGTTGGTGCTACCTCTTCTTTTTGGTGCTGCAGGAAACCGTCTCTAGTAGGATCTCTTGCCGCGTGCCTTGGATGGATCAATGAGCAGTGTTTGTCAGTGACCTCAAGGACCTGGCTTAGGCACATGTTTTTTCGGACACATGGTGTTGTTTGTTTTTAATTCAACCCACACCAAACCATAGTCCTCATGCTAGTACCAGAATAACCCTGGCCAAGGCTCAAGAAAAGCCTGGTAACTGACCTAAAATTAAATGCATAAACTCTGCTTGACCTTTTTTTTTTTTCTTTTGGTTAGGTATCCTTGACGCTTTTCTCCTCTAGGACAAAGCTGGGAAGGAAAAAGTGGAGTCATTGTCCTAGACGTAGAGAGGAAAGTGAGAGGGGAGGAAAGGTTACTGCTAATACACATAGGCAGGGCCTGTGAAAATCTTGCTGGATGTGAGATTTTTTTTTTTTAATTTAGCAATAAAAATGCTGTGACGTTGTCCATTGCTGGTTTCATCCAAGCTGTCTGTAGTGGTTTTATACGTAGTATGAGCCAAAAGCCATGAAGTGATTCCGTAGTGATCTTAGGTTGACTTTGAATGTGAACCGTATTCAGCTGGTGCGTGCGTGCATGCGTGTGTGCATGCCTGCTTGCTCTGCTCGGCTGAGTTTCTCTCTAATGAGCTCACTGAGGAGTCCCAGGGGAGTGAAGAATGTGTTATATTTATCCCTGACACCTTTCAGATTACAGGTGATCCATGGAACCATGAAAAAAAGGGCTCTGTGCAAGGTCACTTTTTAAAAGAAATGGTTAATGACTAAGATTTTTGTTGATTGATTGATTGTGTTATGGCCAGCTCAGCCAGCCCTGGGGGTGGGGCTGGAGCAGCATGTGGTGCTGGGGATTGAACTGCAGGCTCTTCAGTTGCCTAAGCTGCCCTAAGCAGACTCTTTAGGCCTAGCCATCTCGCCAGCCCAAGACGGAGTTTTAGATGTCTTCCTTACAGAGATCCAGAGACATGGCTGGCTCTGTCATCTAATTTGGAAGAGAGTGTCTTGAGGCAGGTCAGGTGGTGTTCACGAGCTGAGTCCCAGCACAGAAGGGGCCAGAGGAGTCTCAGTGGTAGTAGCATTTTTCTTGAGTGCTTAATTAACAATATAGTTCCGGAGGTGGAAGATTCTCATCAGCATGACTGCGAGATGTGGGTGTCCTCACCCCCTTACTGCTCTTTCACCGTGTCTCTGTGAGAGATAATTCTTCTGTCCAGTCATAGTGAGCATTTTCTGCCAGTTGTGGGTAAAAAACTTTTTAGGCCCTTTTGTCCACGCTTCTCCTCGCTCTTGGTACTCATTAGAATTTTTTTCTTAAAGAGTTGAATTGGGCACTCTAATTTTCCAAAATTGAGGGCTTTTATATGGTGTGTGTGTGTGTGTGTGTGTGTGTGTGTGTGTGTGTATGTGTGTGTGTGTCTTTTTGAGACAGGGTTTTACTGTGTAGCCTAGGCCGACCTCAGACTGTCAGTGATCCACCTGCCTCAGCCTTCCGAGTGCTGGGATTATAGGCATGCAGTTCTATACTGGGCCTATTCTGTTCTGTGGTATTCTATTCTGTTGTGCTTTGTTCTCTTTCTCCTTTTTTAAAAATTATTTTTGTTGATACAGGTTCTTACCCTGCAGTTCAGACTCGTAGTGATCCTCTTATTTCAGCCTCCCTAGCACTGGAATTATAGGTGTGTACCACCATACTTGGTTCCAGGGGCTGGCACAGCATGTGGTACTAGGGATTGAACCCAGGTGCTTGTGCTTGCCTGGTCTGCTGAGCTATTTCTCCAGCCTCTTTCTTCCCTTTCCCCCGCCTCCCATTCTGTCCCATTCCGTCCCCTTCCCTCCCCCTTTTTTTTTCTCTTTTCTTGGTAAAGAGATTCAAATTCAGGACCTTGCACTTGCTAGGCAGGTGCTGTGCTGCTGAACTATATCCCGACTCCTATTATTTTCTACTATATGCACTTTTCATTTATGAAGATATAATTTCCATACAATTTACCCATTTCAAGCACACCCTTGGTGATTTTTAGTATATTCAGAGTGGTTGTACAACCGTTGCCACAGCTAATTTTATAACATTCTTATTAGCCCCCAAAGGAAGCACCGTTTTCTTTAGACATTTTCCATTTCCCCTTTGTCCCCCAGTGTTGGGCAATTTACTGTTCTGCCCAGGAAGCTACCCAGGAGGATTTGTTTTGGAATATGCTTTTAAATTTTTCCTCTTGTTTCTGCTTTATCTATATCCTATAAGCTTTTTATTTTTATTTTATTTATTTATTTTTATTCATTTAGGGTCTATAGTCTCACTACACGGATCAGACTCATAGTGATCCTCCTGTGTTCAGCCTCCCAAGCTCTGAGATTACAGGTGCGTGCCACCACGCCCAATCTCAGTCGCCCTTTCAGCAGTCCCGGGGGCGAGGCCAACACGGCCCACCAGGGATCGAATCCTGGTCCCTGTGCCGTCCGCTGAGCTATCTGGCAGCCCTATAAAAGCTCTTTCTAATCATAGAGGAATTATTTTCCTATTCTCTTTTTATTGTTTATTTTTAGAAATCACTTTGATGCTAACTTAAGCCTTATGGTAATATAATATTTAGGATTCAAGGCTATAGAATATTTAGTGAAATTATTCTTGGATCTTTTGGTGAAGTTGGCAATTACATTTCTTTAGATGAGTCAATGCAAATGCTTACTATTTGCTCTGGAATTGAGATCATATGACATAAACTAATTCCTCCTCAAATGATCTCATCAGGACTTCTCTAACTCTATAAATTAGTTGGATTGGAACCACATTAAATGTCTATTCTTTTTTCTCTTTTTTCCAACATACTCTACCACATTTAACCTGATACAGAGTTTTACCAAATACACAGATTACATTTTTTCTTTTCCCTGATTTTGTTTTTTTTATTAGATTTTATTTTAAAGAGTAAAAATAGCAGAAACAAAGATAGGAAAACAGTAACAAGCAAGAGTACATATAGCACAGGATTTTCAAAACAAGAATTTAACAATGGTTGTATTACATATTTTCATCATCAAATCTGCCCTAACTGATTTTGAAAAATCTTGTCTTATAGGAAACTTGAAAGAATAGGCCAACAAATATTTACACATCCCTCAACTGGATTCAACCAGTGAACATTTTACCTATTTGCACTATTCTTGCTTATTTTTTCTTAAGCTATTTTAAAGTTATTTGTGGACACTGGCATTTCAACTCCTAAATACTTCCTTATATATAGCCCAAGAAGGATATTTCCCTGGTTAGAATAATCATCACATCACAGTATATTAACATTAATATTAACTGACACCCAGGAGGGTTGGGGAGATGGCTCAATAGAGTAAGTGCTTGCCTGGCAAGTGTAAGGTCCTGTGTTCAATCTCCTGGTACCAGAAAAAAAAAATTAACTGACATCCAGTGATTTAGTTCTATTATGAGGTAATGCCCTTATTCAGATTTTCAATTGTTACCAGAAATGTTCTTTATAATTGTTATTTATTTTTTGTTTCTTTGTTTGTGGTACCAGAGATCAAACCTATGACCTTGTGAGCATGTTAGGCCATACATGCTCTACCACTGTGTAGTTTGTTTTTTAATCTAAGATTTAATGAGAGGCTATGTTTGCACTGTCTTGTTTTCCAGGTTTTTTTGTTTTTGTTTTCCTTTAGTTTTGGAGACAGAATCTTCCTATATAATCTAGGCCAGTTTTGGACATGCTGTCCACCCTGGCTGGCTTTGAACTCTTCAATCTTCAGTTTCCTAAGTGTTAGAAATACAGTTACGGACTACCATGTTGGCTATTAAATTTCTTCTGTTCTGCAGCAGCCCCTCTGTCTCTTCACTTTCATAGGATAACATGTCTCAAGAGTACAGAGAAAAGAAAGAAAGAAAGAAAGAAAGAAAGAAAGAAAGAAAGAAAGAAGAAAAGCCAAGCCAGGCATGGTGCACTCCTGTAATCCTAGCACTCGGGAGGCTGAGGCAGCAGGATCATTGTGAGTTAGAGAGCAACCTGGGCTACAAAGTGAGCTTAAGACCAGCCTGAATGCATACCCAGATCTTGTCTCAAAAAGACCAAAAAATAAAAAAAATAAAAAAAGATAATATGAGAAATCATCCGAAATTTGGGTTTGTCAAGATTTTTTATGATTAGGGTCAAGTTACACAGCCTTGGCCAAAGGACTACATAGATAATTTGTATCCTTCCCACTGTATCATTTAAGGATGCCTATAATGTTAGTTTATCCTCTGACTTGGGTAGGGTGGTATGTGCCAAATCATCTGTGATTGGTAACTCTGAAGTGGTATGAATGTCCAAATAACCATTGACCCAGGAGGTTTGGCAGTCATGGGTAATCCTTGCACACCTTGATATTTTTTGTTTCTTTTTATGGTGCTGAGGCAGATGCTGTACCATCAAATTGCATTCCCAGCACTAACTGGATTTTTTTGGGAGTGTACAAGGATTGAACTCGGGACCTTGCACTTTCCAGGCAGGTGCTTACACCGCTGAGCTATATCCCCAGCCCTCCTTACTGCATTTTAAGAACCTTAATAATTATTCTTTTCATTTTCAAAAATTATATTACTTTTTCTTGTCCACTTTTTCATTCCTTCAAACAGTATCTATTCTTTGGAACTTTGAATCTATCTTTTATGTCTTTAATTCTTCAATATACACTGTATTTTACTGGGTTTGCCAGATTGTACTGTTTTCTTATTTTTTTGTTTGTTTTTTAATTTCTTTCTTTCTTTCTTTCTTTCTTTCTTTCTTTCTTTTATGGCTGGCTCAGCCTGCCCTGAGGGTGGGGCTGGTGCAGCATGTGGTGCCGGGGATCGAACCGCAGTCCCTACAGTTGCCTGAGCTTTCCTACGCAGGTGCTTTAGACCACTGAACCATCTCGCCGGCCCCTGTACTGTTTTCTTATGCTTGCCTGTCTTGTATTTTTTTCTTCTTTGTTTTGTATTTTTAAAAAATATTTATTGTGCCTGCCTGGCAGGTGCAAGGTTGTGAGTTTGAACCCTGGTCCCACAAAACCAAAAAATTATTATTATTATTATTGTTATTATTATTATTATTTCTTTATGTTATGGCTGGCTCAGCCTGCCCTGGGGCTGGTGCAGCGTGTGGTGCCGGGCATCGAACCACGGTCCCTGTGGTTGCCTAAGCTTGCCTAAGCAGGTGCTTTAGACCTCTGAGCTATCTCACTGGCCCTGTTTTGTAATTTTTTAAAGCTCCACTTAAACAAACAATAGGAGGTCCAGCTGCAATTACAGACCACAAGGAGTTTTTCTCCCTTCTGAGTTGCTTAGACAGAGAAGCTCCTTTTCCTTTTGCCCCTTTTAGCTGTCTCTTAGTTTCTGGCACCAGGGAATTTCCAGTTCTTCCTTTGTCTAATTAGATAAGGTATTCTGGTGATCTAAGGTATTGTATTACTTTAACTGGGAATTCCCGTGATTTTGATTTTCAGAATTAAATGTGTATGCTTAAAAGCCATCAAGTGATTAGAGTTATCTTTCTCTATCAGTTTAGCAAGTTCTGGAATTTCATCTCCCAATTATTATTAACCTTGATTATAAAGGTCTTACAAATTATCTTTTCAAATGATTTGGGTTAGAGTTGGGACGGAGTGGTAGGAATGCAGATAGTGAATTTGTTGGGGTTTTTTTGACTGGCTCAGGCTGCCTCAAGGCGGGGTGGGGATTGAACCCCTGTCCTCTGTGTCTGACTGGGATTGCCCGCAAAGGTGCTTTAACCACTGAGCTAACCCAAAGGCCCCCAACAGATAGTGAATTTGTAGAAGCTTAAAATGTCTGTTTTTTGAGACAGTCTGACTATGTAGTCCAGGCTGATCTTCAACTTCCTGGGTAGCCTTGACTAGCCTTGAACTCAGCCCTCCTGCATCTGCCTCCTGGATGCTGAGACTATAGGTGTGTACCACCACACCTGGCTTCTAATGTTTTATTTTGCTTAATTTTTTAGCTGTTAAGGGCATTAGTACATCAACATTTAAAAGTGTAAAGATGGTTTTCTTTTCAGTATGATTAAACTGGAGCAAAGTTACTGCATCCTGAAAGATGTAAAGAATCGTGATTTGCTCCTCTTCTGGGATTGTAGTTTGAACGATTTATTACTTTTCCCTTTGTTCAGACAGAAGACAGCTACATATAGAGCATGCCCCTCATGCTTTGCATGACGCTTACCAACAAGTAACAGCATAAAGGCTCTTGAAGCTCAGCGAAGCCAGGCTTGATTTACTGTACAGCTTTCCATTGCTTTAAGTTAGGAAAAGTTGGTTTTGGCTCACACTTTGGGCCTGCAGCTGTACATTGTGAGTGTGTGGTGGAATAAGCTGCCCGGGCAGCAGAGAGAGAAAGAGGAAGGGCCAGGGTTCCACCTGTGCTCGTGTAACTGGAAAGCGTCCAGCTAGGTGCTTCCTTGTAGCAATGCCGCAGGCTGAGCCCATGCCTTTAACACGAGGACATTGAGGGGACACTTAGCAAAGCCACAGCAATTGGGTACAGTAGGTGTGAAATTAAAAACAAAAAACAAACTACTCTGTAAGTTTTGTTTTCTACTGAGAATTGAACTCAGTACCTTATGCATGCCAGACGGGTACTGTGCTGCTGAGCTATATCCCTGCCCTGCCTCTGTAAGTTTTAGATAGCGTATTTATAATTGGCTCAATGTAAATGTAGAAAATAATCCTTTTTTTCTTCTTTCACCACACAGTCTGCAGACACTGTTGCCCTCCCCCCAATTACTTATTTGGTTTATCTCAATCCTGATATTTTGAGGGAGTATAGTTACCATTCAAGAATGGAAGGAAGGGATAATGTCTTTAACCACAAATGATTCGGAAGTAGCAGTGAGGCTGGGCATCAGCCTCACATGAGTGTGATCCTAGCATTTGGGAGGCTAAGGCAGGAAGATTGCTGGGAGTTTGAGACCAACTTGGGCTATAAAGTGAGTTCAAGGCCAGCCTGAGCTGCATAGTGAAATGAAAGCCTGTCTCAAAAGGACACACACACACACACACACACACACACTTAGCAATGAGCGCTTTTGGCAATCAATTTTCTTATAGTTTTAGAATTAGAAGATACAGGCTTCTGTGATTGGAAAATCTTTATGAGCTTTAGGTTTCTTCTCTGCATCAGGTGATTAAAATTAGGCTAGAGTAGTGCTTCTTCACCAGCATTATATTTTGTAATTGTCTGAGGGGTTTTTATTTATTTTTTTGAGGGGCTTTTAACTTTTTACTTTGAAATGTCTAGATTCTTCTGAAACTGTAAAAATAATAGGTGACCCCACAGACTTTCTCCCTGTACCCCCAATGTTACATCTTAAGTTACTGTGACACACTTACGTAAGGTACAATGTTCAAATGGGGAAATTGACCTTGGTACCAGTAGTTCAAAACCATCAGTCTCTTATCTCTTCATTTTGTTGATTTAATGCTTTATAAATAGAATCATGGGGGCGGGGTGGCAAGATGGTTCAGTGGTCTAAAGCGCCTGCTTAGGCAATCTTAGGCAACTGCAGGGACCGCGATTCGATCCCTGGCACCACTTGCTGTGCCAGTCCCACCCCCAGCCATAACATAAATAAATAAATACAGTTTTAAAAAAAAAATAGAATCAACCATATGACATGTAACCTTGGGGATTAGCCTTTTATACTCAGCAAAATTTCCTATCCAAAGTTATTTTGTGTATCAGTAGTTCCTTTTTATTACTAGGTAATATTGCATGGTATGAGTGGATCACAGTTTATCTGAACTGCCTAAGGAACTTTCTAAAGCTATTCATGTATTGACTCGGTCACAGAAACCTCTCCTCCACAGCCCATCACTATGTGTATTTTTTAATATACTTGTTATTATTATTTTTAATGAATTTAGGGCAGAGTCTACAGTGTGCAGGGTCTCGCTATGTAGATCGGACTTGTAGTGATTCTCCTATTTTCGACCTCCCAAGTGCTGGGATTATAGGTATGTACCACCATACCCAGTCTCAATCTCTGGCTCAGTGTGTCCCAGGGATGGGGCCAGCGTGGCATACCAGCAGGGTTTGAACCTGGGCTGCTGCACTCTGCCTAAGCACGTGTTTTAGTCCACTGAGCTATCTGGCCAGCCCAATACTTATTATTGATGTTTACTCTTCTATCCATCAACCTCTCAGCTCATTCCCAAGAAAACTGTCATTATTGCTAAATACACCATGAATTGGTGTTCAGTGTTTGTTTCACTTTTTTTCCTTTATTGTCTTGTTTGTTCATTATGTGACAGGGTCTTGCTATGTCGCCCACACTGGCCTTGAATTCAGGATCTTCTTGCCCCTGCCTCCAGAGTGCCAGAGTTTCGGCATATGTCACCATGTTCTGACAGCTCTTTGAACATGAAGTTTACGTACAATGAAAGGCACACACCTTGAGTATAAGTTCACTGAATTTTGATACAGCACAACCTGAACTCCTCTATGTCAGAGCGTTATGCTGTAGAGTCCCATGGACCCAAGATGAGTTATTTGTAAAGGGTCTCCCTTGTTGATGCCTAGCCTGTCAAGAACTCTTACTGACTTGAAAGGTTCGTCCATGTCAGCAGGCTTGTTTACAGTAAAGCCACGTCCTTGATCTCAAGGGTCTGAATGACTTTCTCACGCTTGCAAGGCCACCTTCATTTTCCAGCAGAGACAGTAAAATTGAGAAGCAAACACTCACATAACTACTACCACGTTGCAGTCAGTATTTTCCTGTAGTTGCCATTAAGCATTGTTAGTCATTAGTCTAGCCCTTAGTGGGTGCCACCCTCCCTCCATCTTGTTTTGCATTCACCAAATGCTATCTTATCTTTGCTTGACAAAGGTAAGGCTCTGATTGCACTCCTGGGCAGGCATAGACACAAAGCACGGCTCTTGACCCATGTCAAGATGTGGAAAATCTGAGCCCACAGCCAGGGGAGCTTTTCTGTTTGCTTCTGTGGGGGCTATGATGTGTGCAGTCCTCTGACTTAGCTCCTTGAGGTGCCTGGGTCCCAGTGCGGGAGGCGCCTCCTGAAGAGACCTGAGCTCTTGAAGCTGCCCTCGGTAGGCTGATTGCCTTCCTGAAGCTCTATTTACAGATCTCAGAGGAAATCTAGGGGATTTTATCTCACTTCCCACCCTACCTTGTAAAATTAGTTCAGGTGGGTGGCTGGAACCTTAAAGTTAAACACCAATTATCTAAATATACATTTGAGGTGGGAACAGGGGGTCAGAAAGGAATTTTGTTCTCTAACTGGAGGGCACCAGTTGGAAAGACAGAAATTGCTGGTGCCTGATGTCTGCAGCTGTCAAGGCGACTTGTGAGCCCAGGCTTTCTTCTTTGCAACCATGATTCCCTTCATAGGCGTGCCTCGCACTGTAAAATACAGTTTGTTTTTTTAAAAGAAGCCCAGATGTATTTATTTATTTTGGTTTTGAGACAGGGTTTTTTTTTGTTGTTGTTGTTTTTGAGACAGGGCCTCACTATGTAGTTCAGGATGGTATTAAGCTCACTTTGGAGCCAAGGCTGGTCTTGAACTTGGAATGATTCTCCTGCCTCAGCCTCCTGAGTGCTGGGGTTACAGGCATGTGCCACCATGCCCTGTCGAGATAGGGTTTGCTATTGTATTTCAGGCTGTCCATGAACTTACTATGTATCCCAGGCTGGCCTTGAATTTGAAGCAGTCGTCCTGTGCTGGTGGTACTGGGATTGCAGGTGTTCACCATCATGCCCAGCTGTTTCTATATTAGATAAGCAAATTTGATTGTCCTACAAGAGAGAATTTTCCTCATAAGCTTTGAATGTATTTTTCCTTTTGCTAAGCAATGTCTTTCCAAGCCTTTGTTAAAACTTTGCTTTGTGTTAGCCTAGCTGTGTACATCTTCTTGCAGCCAGTTATGTTCCATTGTAAATGATCTTTTCCCTTCTTGTTGGCAGTTTATTCAGTATCTCAGCCCCAGTAAGGGCCCCCCACACACACACCTTTCTGTGTGTGTGTATTGTTTAAGGATGGGTCTACAGGGTGTTCAGGATCTCACTACTAGATCAGACTCAGTGATCCACCTGTTTACAGCTTCCCAAGAGCTGGGATTACAGGCATGCACCACCATGCCCAATCTCAATTGCTGTCTCAGTGCAGGGTCTGTGCGGCAGGCCACGGGATTGAACCCTGGCCCATCACCTGCTTGCAGGTGCGTTAATCTGCTGAGCTATTTGGCATGACCCCTGCTATCCTGTTTTGTAGTTCCTGTGGAAGGACAGGCCCATGTGGAAATAGTGGAGATGAGTGTTTTTACCTATGCATTTTGTCTTAAAAGTCCGTAAATGGGTTGAACCTTTAATGTAGTCCCTCACTTTAGCCATTACTGTGATGGCTAGGATACTGTCCAGGTTCTGGTTCTGGGAATCTGAGTTGGGTTTAAGTCACTTACGCTAAGGTCTGGCCCTGTTGGGAGAGACTCGTTGGTAACCCTGGCTGTCGTGCCTGTTTGATTGATTTCAGCCTCTCAAGGGCCAAGCTGGGCACTGCCTCATTGTTTTCCATCTGAGATCTTTGGTGCATTTCCCTATAAGCCCTGGGGATGGGTGGCAAGGAACAGGAATGGTCACTTCATGGAGGATATTACTATGTGGGGTTTCTAGCTTTGGCTTGAAGTCCGATGCCTGTAATTAAGGGTCTGAGGAATTGTTACTTTTTGCTTAAAGCAGCAGTTTGATAATTTAACAGTCAGGTAATGTAGTAGTCTCCTGTCTCTAGGGAATATGTCCCAAGATCCCCAGGAGATGCCTTATAACAACAGGTAAGTACCTATGTGCTCTGCACGACTGCCACCTAACACCCATGAGCTTGTCCCTCCATGGTCTTTTGGGGTTTTTATTTTTATTCATTTTTGCAGTACTAGAGATTGGGCCTAAGGGC
This sequence comes from Capromys pilorides, assembly GCA_004027915.1. Taxonomy (NCBI): domain Eukaryota; kingdom Metazoa; phylum Chordata; class Mammalia; order Rodentia; family Capromyidae; genus Capromys; species Capromys pilorides. Next base: position 12,869 of record PVKN010006536.1, read on the forward strand.
TTGTACATGCTAGGTGAGTACGTACAATTGAGCTACATCCCCAGCCCTGTCCTTCCTTCTAGGTTTTATGCTTGATAGCTCCTTTGTATCACTAATCTTGTGCTCTAAAGCCTTTAAGGGCTTCTTGGAGAGAAGCACCACTAATTTGGTGACTGAGAACTAAGTGGCGGGTAGCATATACTGTGTGGATATTCTGGTTTGCACCTCAGGTGAGATGGAGTTTGATGGTTTGAAGTTTCGTCACACTACCCAGCATGGGGTGCAGTCTCAAACTTATGAATTGCTTATTTAGGAGATAGCTCCGTGGCACAAGTGCCTGCCTGGCAAGTGCAAGGTTGTGAGTTTGAACCCCGGTCCTGCAAAAAAAAAAAAAAAAAAAAAGATTTCCATGCACTGTTTCCAGACTACAGTTGACTATAGGTAACAAAAACAACTGCATCTGTGAAAAGTGAAACCATGGGTAAGAGGGGACTGTTGTACCAGTGCTTTAGAGCTTGGTGACTGTTCCTTCCAACTAGCTGTCGTGGCATTACTTGACTGCTCTGTTGGTAGTGGTCTCTTCTGGAAGATTTGCCTCATCTGTTCCTGTGGAGTGCGGGCTGTCAGGAATGTGCAGCTCACTCCATGACTGTGGGGCTTCGGCTTTCACTGTCCCCATCAGTGAGATGATCCCAGGCCTCCTTGTCTTGCACATGCAGTTTTCCCACTGCTCAAGTCCAAACAAGACTGTCTGGCTCTCTTCCTGGCTTGGTTTCATATGTAGCTTTCTTGTTTCAGAGCAGCAATTAAAGGAGAAGGGTGTCTTGATAAACTTGTTATTGAGATTGTATCAGCTTCCCAAGCAAATGCTGAAAGAAGGCCTTTGTAACAGGTAGAATGGGTGCACAGATGTGCATTTTCCTTTCTCAACAAGCAAGGTTGGCTGTGGCCCCATGTTGCACAGGAAGTGACCTGAAAGTGTGGGAACATCATTTGGGCTGCCCCTTCCCTCCATCCTAATGGTTTCTAAAGAGACTATTTCTCCAGTTCAAATAAAGTGGCTCTGCTAGCTTGCTGGAATTTAGAGTCTTCTCCCTTGGTGCTACCAAGTCTGTATTTCTAGTCACTCACATATTATGGAGAGTGTTGCCTTCTTGTGGTAGAACCAGACCCTGACTTTAGGTACTGAGCAATGCTTGTGAAGAGCTTGAACCTCCATTGGTTTTCCCTGTTGCTGACTCAGGCCAGGTCATCTCCTGGGGTCTTCCTTTCCTGGTGGGCTCTGGACTGTGTGCTGTGACAGAGGCCTTTTCTTTAGCTGCGTTGGGGCTCAGGAAACATAGTCTGAAATATGATGCTTGGATGTGCTGATTTCTTCAAACTGAAAGAGCTTGGAAAGCAGCAAACGCAGAGCTGGGGCTTTCTCTGAAGTTGCCTTATCTAAGGAAAGGTCCTCCAGTTTCACAAAATTGTCACAGGGCCCCTCCTTGATGTCTCACTCAGCAGAGATTAACGGAGACTAAAGATTAGCAGAGACTAAAGTCTGACACCTTACTCAGAGAGGCTTTGCCCCAAGCAGCCACTTCTTCTGAGGGCCCCTGTGCAAGAGAAACTACGCATAGCGAAACAGCCTTTGTTCTCAGTGCATTTCCTCCACTCACCGCCCAGGCCTGCAGTCTTTCCAGAGCTGCAGAGCTGCAGGCTCCTGTGCCTTAACTGCCCTCACTTCCCCGGGGTCCCCAAGCTTCTGTTTTCTGTGTGTGGTTGAATGTTTCTTAAAATTAACCCTCTGACCCTCTTTTGGGTTTGATGCTTGGTGAGATTCCTATGCTCTTGCATATCCATAAATCTATATGTCTTTCTCTTGTTCTGTCTGCTGCTAGTTATTTCAAATAGGGAACCTCCAGCGGTGAAAGAGAAGCTTCTTTTATCCTTATAGCCCACAAAACCAAAGCAGTGTGGGTGAACCAGCCACCCAGCTGGAGGGAGAAGCTTCTTCCCGTTAACTCACAGAGCCTCACTTCTACTGGAAAGGTATAGGTGCTGTCCCCTGACTTCAGAACGCTTACTAGGTCCTCAAGTGAGCTTTCAGATGAGAAGACTTTGGTTTTCTGGGTGAAAAGCAGCATAGACATACAAAGTCTTGTCGGGTAATAATTACTTTTCCAACTAAAATTAATTCTCCTGGGCAGGTCACCTTTGTTTCTAACTGGAGACATATTCTTGAAGGATCAAAAAGGTGTCCTTTGTATCACAAGCCCCAAGAAAACAGCATGTTTGTGCTCTGATAGTTCCTAAATAAGAGTAGTTACTGTCTGGTGATCCAAAACCATCTCTGAGCTGCGTAGAGTTTATAAACGATTTGTTTGCCAAGCCAGCAGGTTATATTTATATGCAATTGGCATTATTTGCTATTTGAGAAAATTCTTTAGCTATTAATAATTAATGGTTAATTTTTCAGGTCCTTCTTCTTATGTGACTTTAGACTTCCTTTTCTGTATCTAATTTGAAATTGAAGGATCCATAATGATTGTGTCATTTCTTGCTCCTTCCTTTTCTTTCTTTCTTTCTTTTTTTTTTTGAGACAGGATCTCGCTATGCAGTTCAGGCTGCCCTGAGCTCACTTTTGTAGTCCAGGCTGGTCTCAAACTCACACCAGTCCTCTTGCCTCAGCCTCTCAAGTGCTGGGATTATAGGCGTGCACCACCACACCTGGCTTCCTTCTCTTTCTTGATCTCTCTGTGTCTGTCTCTGTCTCTCCTCTGTCTCTGTCTCTGTCTCTGTCAGCATTTGTTCATTGTTTTGAGGCAGGCTTTTGCTATGTCATTTAAGTTGGCCTTAAAATCACTATGCAGCTCAGGTTGGGCTCAAACCATGGTGATCCCCCACCTCAGCTTCCCCAGTGCTGGCATTGCAGGGATGTGTCACCATGCCTGGTTGGAATCTTCTCCTGAAGAGGCAAGGGCCTAGGAAGTTGACCTGGAGAGAGGCCCATCTCATTCCGTAGATCGCAGCCTTCAAGCCAAGTGACTATGTATTCCTTCATATTTTTACCAAGCAGCTCTGGCCAGAGGCCTGGAAGGGTTTAGGTTAGGTTAAGGATTCCATCATTTTCAGTGACAGGGCTCACAAAAGCTCTAGCCTTGTAGCTGGCACAGGTTTGAAAGCCAAGAATGTAAGTCTGTCAGTTGCTGGTGCTTACCTTTCTTGGTTGACGAGCAAGTCTGATATTGCTCCTCTTTGACAAAAATAGAAACGGAGACTTAAAGTTATTGAAGTTTACAAGTAGGATGATACAAGGAGAACAGAACTTCAATTTTTAGAGTCCTTGGCTTGTCTCATGGGAGACGTTTAATGCCACTGGAATCTTCCTCTTGATCCATCAGTCCTGATACCTTCCAGTTCCATTGCTTGGGTATAAGGCACTCCAGATTTAGGCCGCTGCTTAGAACAGCTTTTCTCCTTAGAGACACAGGAGGTTACATTTTCTTTTAGCTTTGTTCAGAGTCTCATGGGAGTCCCTCAGTAAGAGCCTGATAGTCCTGGGGCTTCTTAGATTACCTCCTCCTCCTCCCTGGCCCTGCTCCCTAGACTCTAGCGTAATTCAAATGCATGATTTGCTTTTCATGCCAAATTTCTGATCTAAATGGGATTCAGTGAGGTTATTCCAATACAAATATACATGGCAACACTTTTATTTTCTTATTTGCTCTGAAAAACCACCAGGTTTAATCAACAGCTGGAGGCTTTTTAAAAATGAATTAATTTGCTCCTGGATTATGAGGTGGTTGATAAAGAAAAGCTTCTTATGCTGTGAAGTTAAAGAGCCTTCTCTGTAGTAGAACAGCAGGCAGATCGATCAGTTTCTTTCTCTTCTTTCATATTTTTTTCCCTCTGGTTTCTTTATACTTTTTTTTTTTTTTTTAACTTTGAGATAGGGTCTCACTAAGCTACCCAGTCTGGGTTTGCATTTATCCTGTCTCAGCCTCCTGGAGTACTAGGATTAAGGCATGTGCCACCAGGCTGGGTTAAGATCCCTTTTACTTTTTGAACCTTCTAGTTCTAATTCTAATGGACAGAGGGAGGACAGAAAACAACTTTACAGGTGAGAATTTTAATAAGCAAATGAGGAATTCGTCTCTGCTGGCCTCAAGATTGTAACCAAGAGCTACTTAGTAAGAAAGTCAATGAAATGATTCCCTGTCTGTCTTCAAAACTGCTACTCATACACTGTGAGCTGTGTATGGAGAAGGATAGGAGCCAGGGCCATTGTGAGGCCTTCGGTAAATAGGGGCCTGAGAGAGGATGATTCTTTCTTTCTTTCTTTCTTTCTTTCTTTCTTTCTTTCTTTCCTTCTTTTTGTGGGACCAGGGTTCGAACTCATGATCTTGCACTTGCCAGGCAGGCACTTGTGCCACAGAGCTATCTCCCCGGCCTGGAGAGGATGATTATTTCACCCTTTAAATATTGTACTCATCTGTGGCATGGGCTCTTCCCTTTGCTATCTAAGGAGGAGTGTATAGAGCTTGAGGTTACTAGGAACTGTTCTCCAGGGTATGGAGCATTTTCTTTTTTCGGGTAGCCTTGCTTACAAGGGGCACTCAGAGTGACACAACAATGGCAGTTAGGTCCAAAGGTTATTTCCCCACAGTGCAAGCCCGCTGCAGGCACTGGCAACAGAGGGGAAGTAGAGAGTGGCCAAAGCCTCCCGGAAGAGTGGGAGAGATGGTTAAAGGTGGAGGCAACCATTCCAGACCAGAAGGAACTGAAGCACGTTGGAGCTCTGCTGGCCCTGGGCCGAGGGGCTCCCAGCCCTGCCTGTGAGCACTTGGGCGGGAAGTAAGCAGCTTTGGAAAGAATGGTTCAGATTGGCTTGAATTTGGCTGCTCTGTCACTGGCAAGACCAAGAGAGCAGGTGGCAGTAGGTAGTAGTAGTACGTAGGCCTGCGCTGTGAGTTGAGTTCATGGAAGTCTCCCATGTCTGCCTTTGAAAACCTCAGGTCTTACTTCCTAGGAAGTCTGTGCTTTAGTCAAGAGTGGCCACTTTGGTTTTCACTGTCTGTCTGAGCTTTGTCACATGCTTTCAGTCCAAGGGGCTGCCCCCTGCCTGTCCTTCCTATTTGACTATAAAGGGCAGACCCTGGCCTTGATGCCTTCACCTCTGAGTGTCCCAGGTACCATCTCCTTACAGACACTTAGGGCTACCCTTCCCAGTCACAGGCCTGGCGCCAAGCACCTGCCGAATTTCAAAAAGACCAGCATAATAAATCAAGATCAAGCACAATATAAGACTCTGAGGGTATCAGAGAAAAATACAACTTTCTTATTTCTGTTTGTGATGAAATGGCTCAGCTCTCCTAGGAACCAGTTTTTCTGCCATCAAAAGACTCCAGTCTCTTGAAATTTGTTTTCAGGTCTTATTTGATCCTTCCATTTCTAGATATGAGCAGAGACACGTTTGGAGCCAGAAATTTGAGGTTTTTCTTCTACCTGGAGTGGTTGGAAATTGTATAAATCAATTTCAAAGTGGACTAAAGGTCACCGATCTGACCCTTCCCCTCCCTCCTGCAGGCTAGCTTCATTTCTTTTGACTTTTGGCAGTTACAGTCTCTGTTCTTCTCTTTCTGTTCTCACTTTACCCCTGTGCAGCTGCAAAATCCGACAGCTTGAACAGGCCCAGAGCCCCGGCTTGTTTATTCAGTGCAATCTGGTTTATGAAGTGCCACCCTCATTTCTAGAAAACTTGGAAGCACTTGGACTTGGCCATTACCAAACAAATGGCGTCCTCTAAACTGGGCTAGCTCTGCCTTGCCTGTGGCAGGAATTAGACTTGTGTCTCTCCATCTGAGCACCGGGACCATGAAATCCACTCCCTGGATTTCCCAGTTCAGGAAAACTTCAAATTTCAAGGAGAGTTTTGTATTTGAGACACCTAGATTTGAATTCTGGATGCTTGACTTTGAGAGAAGACTTCTGAGTTCAGCTTTTCATTTCTCCTCAGTGCTATGAAGGTTTTTGAGTTTCTTAACTGTGAGTTGAAGGCTGAGAAAACATGAGAAAAGATTGCAATAAGGCCACCTACAGTGACTTCCTTCAGGGGATGCTGATGAATTCAGACCCCTCAGCAGAAAGCTGTGCTCTTGCTAGCACTATGTAAAATGGCTTAGAAGTCACCAAGGGAAGAAGACATTAAAAGTGTAGGACTTCTCAGTTGATCCCCTTGTATAACACTACAGTTTTCTTCAGAGAATTAATCTTGCCACCAGCCAGGAGCCAGCTGCTGTGTATCAGCGTCTGGCTGGGCTGAGGCCTTTCTCTGACAGTTGGCCTCGCTTTCCTGAGGGCCTGCCACTGCCACTATGGTAGATGCTGCTTTACATTGCATTTTCCTCTTAGAGAAATCCAAAATTAGGTTACACTTTTGACAGAATGTCAATGAGAAAATATCCATATTCTTGCTGTTACGCAGCAAACAACAGTCTAAGCAAATAGCTGTTCTGTGACTTCAAAGAATTGAAGCAGTTGAAAGAAGTTGCTTTGACAGCCCTGTTCTAGCTCATTTGTAGTAACATGCTTAGAACATTCTGTGTTTAAAAGGCGCCTCAGAAGGTGAGTTCCTTGAAGTGTCCCACTGACAGTGCTGAGCACAGCCCTGGGAGTGCGTGCTGGAGGCTGACAGGCCTCCATGGCACCAGCGCCTCCTGGCAGCTCTGAAGAGGCCTGCGAGGTGAGCTACTCCTGCTGTGGTTCATCGTCAATACTCTGACCTTTTTTTAAAGTTGAGAGTTGCTGAAGTGGGATGAATTATTTATTAGAAAGAGCCCATTAAAAGAGCTAGGTAAAAGAGAATGCAAATGTGGACCACGTCGTTAACCTTGTCCTAAGCAACTTTGGCCACATGTCCCCACATTCGCTTTGGCATCTGTATGTGTAGTAGCAGTGCATAGCAAGGTCACGCAGGAGGGGCAGGGGTGCCCCGGGTCAGGCTCCTCTCGGCACCCGTCCTGAGTCTCTTTCTGAGGACATCTGTTCTCCAAGCAAGAGTAGCTAGGGGGGCTGAGTGTAGGGGTGGGAAGTGGTCCTAGGAATGAGGCCCAGATGGCCTGGCTCTACCTAGCTCATTCAGAGGAAAACTAAGGGGGAGTATTCGGAGATCAACAGGCTCGCTCAGAGAAGAATCTGAGAGTCACAAATTTAATTACAGAGGCTGGAGGGATGAGAGGAGAGAAGCGCAGTCAGTTAGCAGCTGTAGACCAAAACCAGCAAAAGAATGTTTCAAGATCCTGAATGTATGTTGAAACCTGGACTTAAAAGCCCTGGCAGTCTGACTCTTAGGTGCCGCCTTCGCCTCTTCCCAGACTGCTGACTTCACGCTTCTCCTTCAGGACTGCCTTCCTGTCTCAAAGCTTTCCTTCCGTCACCTTGCCTTCGTATTCGCACAGTGAAAGTTTAATGTAACAAATCAATGCTTTTGGTTGGGGCTTCAGCTCAGTGGCAGATCACTTGCTTATTAGCATGCACTCGCTTCTGGGCTCAACCCCCAGTACTGCCCTCCCCCAACTTTTCTTTCTCTCGACTGTATTTCTAGCTGCTGTCTATGCTTTGTGGCAGGTAGCCGCAGAACTTGAGGCTAGGACTGGTCTTTTTCTTGCAAGTTTCTGTAACTACTGAGTAAATCCTTTTTACTTCAGAGAACCCTCAGCCAAGGGTTTTGACTTAACCTTATGGCTAACAGGCACCCTCTTACCAGACATTTTTTGTGGTGGTAGTGGTGAGGATTAAACCCAGGGCCACCTGCACGATACAGTGTACCACTAAGCTACCTCTCCAGTCCAGCCCTTCATACAAACTTCTTTTAATGACTGGGATTTCAGTTCTGAAAACATTTCATAACATTTGCCGTTTGTGAGGCCTGGGGCTTCTCACTTCCTTTTATTCACTTCTGCCTTTCTTCAGAGGGAGAAGAACCCAAGGACCTTTCTAAACTTCCCTTGAGGACATCTGCAGTAAGAGAAATACCACACTAATCCCTAACTTTGAATTCTTAAGTCTTAGAATTGGAAGGAAACTTAGAGGCATAAGCCAGACACCCCGCATTTCAGGGGAACAAATGGAGACAAACGCCAAGATGTGTCCTGAGCTACCCACGTTGGAGACAGCCTTGGTGAGCATGTACTTGCATCACACGCTGCTTAGTTAGTCCCTTTTCTACCACGCCACCTGGCAACAGCAACAAAGGCAAGGACTTGTGTAGAGCTGACTCTGCAAAGGCGTTAGGTCAGTCCTCCCACCCTGATAGTCAGGAAGGGGCTCCAGGAAGTTGGCAGGACAGCCTTCGGTAGGGCAGTGTGTCATCTGGAGGTGAGCGGTGACTTCCAGCCTCGATAGAGGTGGAAGGAGCTGACGCCCTAGGTGCCACCTAGTTTTACTCTGGCCTCATTGCCTTCATCTCCAGCACCTACCCTTCCTGTAATATCCACAGCAATGTTCAGCATTTATCTTGAGGCGCACACCTATAATCCCAGTGGCTGAAGCAGGAAGATCAGTGTGAGTTTAAGGCCAACCTGAACTCTGCATAGTGAAACCTTGTCTTAAAAAGACCAAAAAAAAAAAGCATTTATCTTGGATGAACATGCATGTTATGGGCCTCTGGAAAAAAAATCTGGTGCTATTGTTATTTTGTTTGCATGTTTTAAGTTTTAGATCTCTTGAAAGCATTTGGTAGCACATGAATATAATGCCAGTATCTGGGAAGCTGAGGTAGGCAGATTGCAAATTCAAATCCAACCTAAGCAACTTGCCCACTTAGCAAGACCCTATTGAAAATATTTTAAAAGGTGGTTCTGGGGCCAGGGATATAGCTAAACAGTATAGCACCTGTGTGGCAAGGTCCTGGGTTTGATTTCTGGTACCCTCCCCCCAAAAAAAAATTAAAAAAAAAGGTGATAGAACTCAGTGCAAAGACCTGGGTTCAATCCCCAGTAACCTCCACCCTCTGCACATGCATGCACACACACAAAATATTTGAATTAATAGATGAAGGTAGACAATGTGCTGGCGGTTTTGAGAGTGAGTAGTGCAGTTTATGAAATTGCTCTCAATGCTACATGAACCCCAGTCTACATGAACCCCAGTCACACATGTATTTTGTAGTACCTGGCACCTATGTGTCTGTGACTGTCAGGAAAGAGGCACGCAGTGAACCGTCCACTGCCACTCAGCTCCCTGCGTTGGCAAAGGACACTCTCCTATTAGAGAAGTAATGAGAAGAGAGCAAACTCCAGGCACAAAACTTCCGCGGCCTGTGTCCAGTGGTGAGAGAGGGAGAGGGTCTTCCGTTTGGGTTGGCTGTGACCTCCCTATGTATATTTGTTTCCTTTCAGCTGCTGGGACTAGAGAAGGATTGGAGCTGGTCTCTTAGCTGGGGGTTTTGTTAAAATATGGATGCCATTCTCTTTCTTACGATCTTCAATAGGTTTTCTAGGTCACCTAAGGAATATAGGAATATTACTCTTGGAAATGTTGCCTCTACCTGGAGTCTCCAGTTAGCTAATCTTTTGAGATAAGGCATAATATTTTTTAAAAATGCATTTAATACAGGGTCTACAGGGTCTCACTACACAGATCAAATTCATAGTGATTCTCCTGTTTTCAGCCTCCCAAGCGCTGGGATTGCAGGCATGTGTCACCATGCCCAGCTGTCTCAGCACACCCTGGGGCTGGGGCCGGCATGGCAGTGCCGTGGATCAAACTCTGGTCCCTGAGTCTCCAGTTAGCTAATCTTTTGAGATGAGGCATAATATTAATTAATGATGAAATGCAGTAGTGCAGATAAAGCACTAGAACCTGGCTCCTGGCCAGATTCCAGCGATGTGGCCGCTGCGTGTGCTGTTCTTTCTACTCTCTGCTCATCCCCTCCACCATGCTGGTGGAGGATGAAAATGCCAAGTGATCAGTAAGCTTAGACCTGTGTTGGAGAGAGCAGAGATGCTTGACTATTCAGGATGCTTGGCACACAGTGTGCTGGTGAGAGCCAGAGTGGCTTCTGGGGAGGTCTGACGGTGCAGGTTGCCCCCAGGGGTGTGTGCACCCTCTCGCAGCCTGCATGCCTGCTTGTGCCCCTCCTGGGGCTCAGTGAAATGCGGTGGACACCATTTAGCAGGGTGCTGGGTTACAGATCAGCAGTGCAGGAAGCAGAATTCATCTAACTCAGATGATGAGACATGGGGTTGAGGGCTATGACTTGGGCGTTTAAGTCAGCTTTTTTTATTCTTTTTTTTTTTGGTAGTACCGGGGATTGAACTCAGGACCCTGCGCTTGCCAGGCAAGCGCTTATTCTGCTGAGCTATCTCCCCAGCAAGTCAGCTTTTTTTATTTTTTATTTTTTTATTCTTTAAACATTTGTTTATTTATGGCCTGCTCAGCCTGCCCTGGGGGTGGGGCTGGTGCAGCATGTGGTGCCAGGGATCAAACTGCAGTCCCAGCAGTTGCCTAAGCTTGCCTAAGCAGGCGCTTTAGACTGCTGAGCCATCTCGCCGGCCCCAAGTCAGCTTTTTTTGAAACAAGGAAATGTTTGTCTGCAGTAAGACATTTTACCAATCCATTTGCCTTGGCAATTAGAGGGAGGATTGCATGTGCTAATGCAGGCTGCCCGAGCTGAAAACACAAAACAGAAAGCAAAGGTGAGAAGAAAACTGTTCATTTCTCATCTACCAGTGGCACAGTCTGCCAGCTAGTGTGCTGGGCTGCTTCTGGTGGGCTGGAGTTCCAGTGCTGGCACGAGTAAGATGGCCCAGCCTGTTGCAGAGGTGGCCTTGGACTGCTGTGGCTCACAGTGGACTCCCACAGTTTCCTGTGCTAGCGCCAGGTGTCCTGGCCTAGTTTAGGTTGTATTATACCTTTTTAGTAGCCGTCCCAACCACGGTGATTTTTAGCTGAGATCTCAGTTATCCCAAGGAGGGATAGTTGGGGTGAGAGGGTTAGGGGTGAGAATTAGGCTGAAGGGAGGACCTAACTAAAACTTCTTTTAAATGATGAAAGTAATTTGAGCTCAGCATCACAAAAATAAATAGTACAAAATATCTAAAATCAAAGGTCATGACCAAACATAGTTGCACATGCCTGGAACCTGAGCTGCTTGAGAGGCTGAAGCTAGAGGATCACAAGTTCAGGGCCAACCTGGCCAACTTAGAAAGACCTCATCTCAAAGCAAAATTTGGAAGGACTGGGCATATTGCTCAGTGGTAGAGGACCTGCCTAGCATATCCAAGGCCATAGGTTCAATCCCAAGCACTACCTAATAATAATAATAATAGTAACGAAATAAAAGGTTATATCTCTTCTACTCCAGGCTTAGGTGCCGTTTTGCAATATATGCATGTATAAAATATGCATGTGCATTTTCAGAAACTTTTTTTTTTTGGCTGGCTCAGGCTGCCTTTAAGGTGGGTCTGGCACGTAGAGCTGGAGATCGAACCACGGTCCTCAGCGCCTGACTGAGTTAGTCCAAGTGCTTCGAACAGCTGAGCTAACCAGCAAGGTCCCAGAAGCATTTTTAAAATTAGACTTACGTAAACATATGTGAATGTATTTTGTAAGAGCATCACTCTCCATATATTTTCTTTTTAAAAATTTTTAGTTCAGTTTATAATCAAATTAGAGTAAGTTTTACTAGTTTTTCAGGCTGCTAATAGCTTATCTTGGGGACAGTACAGCATTTTAATAGCAGGACGGCTGTTCACTTTGCAAAGTATTTGAACATCATTAGGTGACTCATTCTCAGCCTTGCAGCCCCTGGAAGACTGTGCCTGGGCCAGAGTTGATGGATGTAGCTAAGGACAGAAGGGAGGGTGATAGTTTGTGCCACACCAGTGGGAGGAGAGTTGGCAAAGGGTCTCTTTCTGCTGTCTTGGGAGGCTCGTTTGGTTCCAGAAGTCAAAAAGTAAAGAGCAGTAATATTAGACATGGTAAACTTCAAGCAAAAACTGAAGAGACAAAGAAAGGTACTACATAGTAATTAAAGGAACAATCTAACAAGAAGAGATACAGCTGTTCAAAATTTACAAAATGGTGAAAAAAAAAGCAGAGAGCCACACTCAGGCCTAGTAATCCCAATGCTCTGGGAGGCTGAAGCAGGAACATCAAGAATTACTCTCAGCCTAGGCAGTTTAGTAACTTAGCAAGAGCTCGTCTAAAAAGCAGAACAAAATTAAAACAAATAATCTGGTGATGCAGCTCAGCATAAAGGCACTGGCTTCAGTCCCCAGAACTGATCCTCTGTCCCCTCAAAAACTAATTTGGAGAATCTTTCCCTGAAGAAGCTGCATATACTAACATTTGATCATGAATGAAAAAACCCCCTGGTATCTCAGTTACAAAAATAGCAAACAAAGTATCAACCAACCCAGTAGTATATGGAGGGCAAACAGATCACTACAAGTACTGTATTTCCTAATGGTAAAAGGGTGGTTCAACAGCAGAAACCCTGTTTATCAATAGACAAAAGGAGGTGAAAATATGATGTATTACAGTTATATGGAAAACATCTGATGATTTCAATACCATTTTAAAATTCTTAATAAAATAATGAGGAAAAAAATAAAATAATGAGGGTCACATTTACTTGGATAAGCATCCAAAACCAAAAATGTATGGTGAACATTACGTTCAGTGGACGAACCTTTGTTTTAAACATAGTAGTGGAAATACTGACCAACAGGTTAAGAAAAAGAAATTTAAATGTAAGAATCTGAGAGCTGAGGAGATAGCTCAGTAGAATAAGCATTTGCCTGGCAAGTGCAGGGTCCTGAGTTCAATCCCCGGTACTGGGGGAAAAAAAAAATTGGAGCCCAAGCACAGTGGGGCAAGCTGCTGGTCCCTGCTACTTGGGAGGTTGAGACAAGAGGATTGCCAAGTTTGAATATAGCCTGAGCATCTTAGTGAGACTTTGTGTTCAAGTAATAAATAAAACCTAAGGGACAGTGGTTGTAGCTCAGTGGAGCATTTGGCTAACATGCATGAAACCCTGGGTTCAGCCTCCAGTACCATCTAAAAGAGAGCAGGCAGGGGAGGAGATAACACTTTATGTTAATATGATGTAGTCAGATGTAAGATTTGCATTTCTCTGCCAACAGTGATAATCAACTAGAAAGAAAACATGAAATTTCTGGTACTCATTTAAGAATGTGTAGAAGGTCTATGGGAGATCCAAATAAGTGGAAAGACATTCTCTATTTTTGTATTCAACAATCTAACATTATAAAGATGATAATCTTCCCCATTGATTTATAAATTCAGTGGTATTTCAGTAACTATAGGGTAGCAAGTTAGCCAAAATGTAATTATTTAAATGATCAATAATCATTATCTCTCACAGTTTTTGTAAGGCAGGAATTTGAGAGCAGCCCTGCTGGCCCTGTTTGGCTTTTGAAGCCTTGCGTGAGTTCAGTCAGGCAGTGGCAGTGGCTGTGACCATCTCAAAGGACTTGTCAGTCACATGCCTGGTGCTTGGCTTCTGGAGACTCAAGCAGTTCGGAGCGGCTTCTGTCAGTTTTTCATGTGATCTCTTCAGCATGGTGTCTTAAGGGCAGTCGTGCTTAGGTTTGTAGGGCTTTGGTTTCTAAGAGAACCAGCTGGAAGCCAAAGAGCATTTTTGACTTTGAAAGTCACACAGGATTACCACTGCCACGATCTGTTGAATAAGGCAGGTGTAAAGTTCACTGAGATAGAAGGGTACATATAGCTCATCATCTGATAGAAGAAGGTTAGCGCTACACTTAAGAAAATCATATGGAGTAAGTTAAATACTGGTACTGCTATCTTTGGGAAATAACATATAGTACAACCATAATCCCACTCGGAATTCTAATTGGATTTCTAAAGTGCTTTTATTCTTAAACATATTTAGATTAACTAGATCAACCTTTATAAAGAAAAAAGGACTTTTTTTTTTTTTAAAGACTTTCACAGTGGAGTGTTGGATATTATAAGCTGCCAAGCTATGGTACTAACAGTATAGTATCTTTGCAGAAACAGAATAGAATGGAATAAAGATTTCAGAGACAAGTCAGGCATGGTGGTGGATGCCTGTAATTCTAGTGGTTAGGGGTTAAAACATGAAGATTATAAATTCAGGTCTTATCTGGGCAACTTAGCAAGATCCTGTCTCGAAACTTAAAATTAATTTTTAAAAAATCTGAGGATATAACTTCATATGAAGCCCCTAGTTTCAACCTTAGGTACCCTCTCCCTCAGATGTATATTTCAGAGGCAGACACATGTTCATATGAAAATTTAACATATTATAAAGGGGTACCACAGATCTGTGGAAAAAGAATGGAATGATTGGTAGATACTGTTGGGAGAATGGACTTCTTAGATGGATAGACAAACTGGATCTCCATATAAAGTCACACACTATGGTAGATTCTTGAGGCATTAAAGGCCAACATAAAAATGATAATATCCAAAAATTAATTCTAGGGGCCGGTGAGATAGCTCATCTGTGCTCACAAGGACCGTGGCTAGTTTCTGGGCACCACATGCCATGCCTGCCACGCCCCCAATGTGGGCTGAGCTAGCTATTAAAAAAGTAATAATAATAATTGTGAAATCCAGAAAGCCATGAAAACCAAATGTTTTTTGTAACCCACATGACAGCAAAACTTGAGCGAGGGTAAGGCTATTTATAATTGCTTATTTATCTTGTTTTCTGGGAATATAACATTTTACCGCAAGTTTTAAAAGTGTTACTGTAAGTACTTTGAAACATTCAGAAAAAAATTTTAAATAGTACAATAAGCACACATATAGTCACCACCTGAATTCAATACTTACTAATATTTTGCTGTACAGTATTTAATATGTGTGTGTGTGACTTTTGTTGAGCTATTTGAAATGAGTTGCTAGTAGTTGTGGTCTGTATGTACTGCTTCGTTTGTATACATATTTTCTCAGAAGCTGGGTGTGGTGGCAAATGCCTGTAATCCCAATGTTCTCAGCAGGCTGAGGCAGAATTGTTTTGAGTTGGAGATCAGCCTGGTCTCCAACGGAAAGTGAGCTCAAAGCCAGCCTACACTGCCTAGTGAGACCCTGTCTCCAAAAGACCAAAAAAAAAAAAAAAAAAAAAAAAATCTCACAGAAGTGGGCTGGACAGATAGCTCATTGGACCAAAGTGCCTGTTTAGGCAGAGTGCAGTGGCCAGTTTGATCCCCAGCCTGCTGTGCCGGTCTCTCCCCCCACCCCCCCAAGGTGATTGAGACTGGGTATGGTGGCGCATGCCTATAATTTCAGCACTTGGGAGGCTGAAACACAGGAGAATCACTACAAATACA
>PVKN010006537.1:0-28310 GCA_004027915.1 Capromys pilorides
GCCCGGACGCCCGGCCCGTGCGCAGCCCCGCGCGGGGCCGCACACTGCCCTGGAACGCAGGCTACGCCGAGTGAGTGCCCCTCCCCGGCCAGCGGGTCCTCGGCCGGCCCTGCCTCTGCCGGCTCAGTGCTGGCCTAGAAAACACGCTAAGCAGAGTGAGCGACCCCCCGCCCCCGCCCACCTGTAGATAATTCTGGTCCTCACCGGAGAACCCGAGCCCCGACAGCTTCCTTCATCTTTTAGCCGACCTTTTAGCCAGCTTTTGAGGATGTTGGAGGTTCAGGACCTGGGCTCCAAGGGTTTCCAAGATGAGGCCAGGAGACTAGGAGAAGTCCAGCGTCCGGACTTGGAAGGTACACCACACACACTCACACACTATCCTGGGCTGTGGCCTGTGGTCTAGGGAACAGGGCTTCACATTGAGGAGAAGCGCGCCCCAGATCTTTCCAGGCAGCCCACCCTACCTCAACCCTGAATCATCGCTAAGCCACTGAACTTTGGAAACCTCCCTGGTAGTGGCCTGGGTGCACGAGGGATGGCACCTAGGAGCTGTTGCCAGCTGGGGCCTCTTGCCTGCAGGGACGTAGGTGTGTCCCTGAATGTTACTGACCACTTCTCCACCTCAGGATCATCAATGCAGAAAAGTCTGAATTCAATGAGGATCAGGCTGCCTGCGGGAAGCTGTGCATCCGGAGATACGAGTTTGCAGCTGAACAAGACCAAGAGTGGCTGACCCTGTGCGCTGAGGAGGTGAGTGCAGCCCAGCCTGAGCCCATGCCATGTAGGCTTTTGTTCTTGCCTTGCTGCCCAGTGTCCTAGTTCATGCTGGGGTTGGGGACAACTGGGGAAGCCAGGCAGAGCCTGATGTGGAGCCCTTTCAATGTAGTTCCTGACAGGTCATTACTGGGCCCTGTTTGATGGGCATGGCGGTCCTGCAGCAGCCATCTTAGCTGCCAACACCTTGCACTCCTGCCTGCGCCGGCAGCTAGAGGCCGTGGTTGAAGGCATAGTGGCCACTCAGCCCCCCATGCACCTCAGTGGTCAGTGTGTCTGCCTCAGTGACCCCCAGTTTGTGGAGGAAAAGGGCATCAAGACAGAAGACTTGGTGATTGGAGCTCTGGAAAGCGCTTTCCAGGAATGTGTGAGTGTGGCCCTTGGGGATGAAGGGAAAGTTTTGGCCCTGAGGGAATGTAGTCACCCCAGATCCTTGGACTGGGAAAACAGCCTGGGCTGGTTTGCTACTGCCATCATTGCTAGCCTCTGCCACACACCCAGTGCTAGTTTTGTTTTCAGTGCTCTTACCTGCATCTCTTACTGGTTTTTAATGCAGGAGCCCGTCTCCTTTCCCGTTTCAGGTATCACTTCCCTTATCTAAGTCTTCTGACACAGGTTTGGGAGTTATGACTGGCCTTTGGGCTGGGTCTTCAGGCCCGCTGGAGGTTGAGAACTGCAGAGTGGAAGTCAGGGGACTGTAGTATTTATGGGTGCAGGACTGGTAGCAGCTATGAGTGCTTTGTTTTTTTCCAGGATGAGGTGATCGGGCGGGAGTTGGAGGCTTCATGCCAGGTGGGCGGCTGCACAGCACTGGTGGCTGTGTTCTTACAGGGAAAGCTGTATGTGGCCAATGCTGGGGACAGCAGGTGAGTTTTTGGGTGGGCAGGAGCACACTAGAAGTATCGGGGACAATGAAAGGTGGCTGGAAGTAGAGGTTTAAAAATGGGGAGGATTGGTTGAACTGTTTGTACTTGACGTATATTGAATGTGAGAAGTGAGAAGTGTAGATGCCAGGGAGGGCAGGGACCTCAAGTGCCAGACCAAAGGCCTGAACCTTCACCCTGCAGATCTTAAGGAATCACAGAGGGCTTTGAGTGAGGGCTTAGCATGGCCAGAGCTGGTTCGAGTAGTTGGAAGGGCTAGAGAAAGATGGCCACAGGTGAGCGAGCACGTTGTCTACATCTTCCTCTACTCAACCCCAACCAGGGCTCTTTTGGTACGGAGAGATGAGATAAGGCCACTGAGCTCTGAGTTCACCCCAGAGACCGAAAGGCAACGGATCCAGCAGCTGGTAGGTGGTACCTTTACCAGGGGGAGGCTGTGGCGCCCCCCAACTCTTGGATCCAGGGCTACAGGGTAGCCATAGAAGGACCTGAGCACAACCTCTCCACCCCAGGCCTTTGTCTACCCAGAGCTTCTGGCTGGTGAGTTCACCCGACTGGAGTTCCCTCGCCGATTGAAGGGGGATGACTTGGGTCAGAAAGTTTTGTTCAGGGATCACCACATGAATGGTTGGTAAGCAGGGTAGGGTCAGGGTATGTGGTGGGAAGGGAGAAGCTTGGGGTAGTCCCCTTCAATCTAGGCACAGTGGACACTGTCGGTGTGACAGTTGGGCCATTGGCTGAGAGGTGAGCTGGTGTATAGTCCTTGGGTGATGCTTGTTCTATTCCTGGTAGGAGCTACAAACGTGTAGAAAAATCAGATCTCAAATACCCACTGATTCACGGACAGGGTAGACAGGTCAGTGTCTGGCTCCCCTCCAAGACCCTTTATTTTTATTTTATTTATTTATTTGTGGTACCGGGGATTGAATTCAGGACCTTGCACTTGCCAGGCAAGTGCTTATTTACTGAGCTATTTCCCCGGCCCTGGAACCCTCCTTCAGTTGCTCCCTGGTCTTTTACTGGTGGCTGCAGCTAATATCTTGGGTCTGCTCCCTCATGTTTCTTCTTGAAGGTCTTCTGAGGGTTGTGGTCCATGAATTCCTAGCACTTGGGCATTTAGTGGAGCTGTTCACCATCACTTATCTCACCTTTCTTGGCCCCAGGCTCGGTTATTGGGAACACTGGCTGTCTCCCGGGGCCTAGGAGACCATCAGCTCAGAGTCCTGGACACCAACATCCAACTCAAACCCTTCTTGCTCGCTGTCCCGCAGGTGAGGATACAGGGTGGTCCACCCGAGCTTCCATCTGTCTTGAAAGGGAGTAAGCCTGGTGGGAACCAGGCAGGGAGTGCTGAAGGATCCTTGGATTTAACTGGCAGGTGACTGTGCTGGATATGGACCAGCTAGAGCTGAGGGAAGATGATGTGGTTGTCATGGCAACGGATGGGCTCTGGGATGTCCTATCCAATGAGCAGGTGGCACTGCTGGTGAGAAGTTTCCTCCCTGGGAACCGAGATGATCCACACAGGTACTTGTGTAGGCCTGTCCTGGTGCCAGCATCAACACCAACTAGTTCTAACTGAGAAGACAGCACTGTTACTGAGTCCAACGCAGGGCAGGTTGCTAGGAGCAAAGCTGTCTTATGGGGGAGGGAAGAGTATAATGTGGGTCCTTCCCAAAGAGCTTTGGATTTGGATTCCCATGGTGCAGTTGTAGCCCTACCAGACTTGCTTGCTTGGCTTACAGTTGAACACTTTCTGGGTCTCCTTGTCTAGTTTTATGCAGTGAATGCTATTGGAGGGCTGACCTTGCTGTTTTGCTTAGCCGCAAATTACATCTATAGAATAATCTTCACAGGTTCTCGGAGTTGGCCCAAATGCTGATTCGAAGTACACAGGGGAAGGAGGACAGTCCCGCAGGGGAAGGGCAGGTGTCCTACGATGATGTCTCTGTGTTCGTGATTCCCTTGCACAGCCAAGGTGAAGGAGGCAGTGGCACCTGAGGATTCACACATTATAACCCAGAACCACTCCAGGGCTGGTGCAGTTTGAGAATCTATCTCTTCTCTGGCCAAGAGCAGGTCCTGCTGCCCCATCCCTAGCCATGGCTCAGTGCTCTTCTTGCTTTCCACCCCTCACCCATTTCAAGGGGAATATTTATTTCAGGCAGCCCCAGCTGAAAGGGTGTAGAGTCTAGCCAACCAGGTCCTGCCTTTTACTGTAACAATGCTCTAACAGAGGCATTTTACAACTTAGAAAACTTATGAGGCTCCCCAGACAGGATCTTCAGTAACTTCAAGTATTCTCAGATAGGGACACCTGGGTTAAAGGTATCGGTCAAAGATGCCACTAGGAACAGGATGCATATCTGGATCCAAGGTTCCAATCTATGAATGTCAGGACATCCATTCGACAACTTCCAGTCAATGCAGGATTCCTTGTGAAACAACTGTTTGAAGACAGTTCCTGAGGAAATCACCTCAGCCTTTTCCCTGCTGTCCTTTACTATTGGAGGGCACAGGCTCTGGAGCTAAAGAAGGGCACATCAAAAACAGGCAAGATGTCCCAGGGTTAGGTGAACAGGACTCCTTACTATCTGGCCTCCTAGCTGATTGTTTCAGCACTGCCATAGTCCCATGTGCCAATAATGCCTTTGCTTTCTTGCTGTTACCTTCCTGTTATTAAATGTTTATATGCAAAACAGCCCTTGTGAATTGCTTGTATGACATGGGTTGTGGACACCTTCTGCTATTTGTTACCTTCCAGTGGATTAGTTTTAGTTCTACCTTTCAAGCTTGCATATAATCTAGACTATAGGTTTTCCCAGCATTATATCCTCCCTAGCTCTCAGCTTGAGCAGCCCCTCAATGCCAAGGAACTGAAGAGGCCTTCATTACTACCTATACTTACAAACTGCACTTCATGTATCAGAAATGTTTTTAAATACAAACTTGTGTAAAGCTACTAGACTTGGCTGGAGGGCAAGTAGGAGCCTTGACTGTTATCATCAAAAAGTTAGAAAGCTTAGATGCTCAGGAAGTATTTGTTGAATATTTATTTATTTATTTATTTGCTTGCTTGCTTGCTTGTTTGTTTTATGGCTGGCTCAGCCTGCCCTGGTGGTGGGGCTGGCGCAGCATGTGGTGCCGGGGATCGAACCGCAGTCCCCACAGTTGCCTGAGCTTTCCTAAGCAAGCACTTTAGACCATTGAACCATCTCGCCGGCCCCTTGTTGAATTATAATACAAGCTATCTTCAGGACCTAGCTTTACCGACTCTTGACTGACTCCTAGTTTTACAACAGAAGTGACTTTTTTTTTGCTTTGAGGGGCAGGCTCAGCTCTGCCCTGAGGGCTGATTTGGTCCTCTGCCCCTGCCCAAGCTTGTCTAAGGAGGCCCTAGCTCACGGGGCGCCTCCAGAAGTGACTTTTACCAGGCAACTCACAGCCGGAGACTGCAGAAAGATCTAGGATAGCCAAGGTAAAACCTGTGTACATGACTTACCTGAGAGACTCTCAGACCTCCTTTCCTACCCATCAGTTCATTTTAGATTTCATTGCCCAGGGCAGGTAAGAAAAATTGCAATGGTCAGATATTCCCCATTTTCACAGAGCTATCTTCAAGCCCAGGACTTGCAGGCTAAGCAGTCTGTCCCCAGCTGGGCCCTGACATATTGGCTGGTCTGTGAGGCTCTGGCAGCCTCTCCAGGACTCCTGCCTACTGTAAGGAAAATGCTGGCGTACAAGCCTATAAACCGGGAGGAGTAATATTTCCCCATTTCTCAGTACAGTCCTCCCCTTCCCCTCTGAGCAGTGTGGGTAACATCCTGTCCCTGCCTCTTACCCACATCAACTGCGGAGCCAGCTTGCCCCCACAGCCTGCTGCCTTGCTTCTAACCCAGCCTTCTGCCTATTTCTGGTCTTGCTCCCTGCACAAGGCTAAAACCCAGGGAGTAGGTGCTGTAGATCTCTGACCTGCAGGCAGGTCAAACAGTGGCTGCTACAGGGTAGCTGTATTGATTTCCTTACTCATGTCTTCTATGTGCAAAAAGCAGCTTTTGCTGAGAGGCTTTTCCATTTAGTTGCAAGTCAGAGCCTATGGATGGCTAACCACATCCAAGCCAGGATGTCCCCTCTACCATGTTAGAATCCCTATGCAACCTCCAAGGTGGTAGAATGGGCTAATGTATATGTATTTATTTTTTGAGATGGGGGTCTTCCAATAAAGCCATATGGTCAGAACTTGTTCTGCCTCAGCTTCCCAAGTCCTGGGATTACACGCACGTGTGACTGTGGCTAGGACCAAGGTTTTTTTTTTTTGGTTCAGAGCCAGGCAAGAACAGAAGGTGGTCCTGCAGCTGAAGATTCTAAGCTACATTTACTTGAGAATCCAGGAATTACCAGCTCACTGGCCAAGTAATAGGTTACAAACAACTGGCTGGGCCTTGTGCTAGATCTGGTACAGGAACTCCTCCAACGCTGGAGACACCTCAGTGCTGTGGGTTGGGGTGTAAAGAACTTTCCACAGTGAGAAGTGACTGCACCAGTACTTGCTATCTAGAAGCCAGGACCTAAAGAATGACTCATTCCAGCAAGAGGCTGCCAAAATGATCTAGGGTCGAGGTAAACAGTAGGGGAAATAGACAGATTTGTGCTAAATAGTCTGAAGATCAACACTGACTCAAGCTTGCCTTTGCCATTCATTAGTTTTGGACCCTAGGAGGTTGAGGGATAGGTCTGGGGCCCACAGGATCTAGTTAGCAAGGGGCCCAATAATTCATTCACACATTACAGAGGCCCCGTGAGCCAGAACAGTGGACAATTCTATCTCCTTTCCAGGAACCTGGCAAATAATCCTATAGAAACTCAATGGAAGAGGCTGAAGCCAGAAAACTTTTAAGACTGGTAACATGGAAAAAAATGTTTATATGTTAAGTACAAAAGGGACATAAAATCGTATGTACAGTAGAATAACAACTATGTAAACACACCAAAAATCTATGCACAGAAATGTCTAGAGAAACACTGAACATCAAGATTAACAGTGTTATGTAGCATTTGGGTAGCAAACTGATTGTATAAATTCCTAACTTTTTAAAAATAAGCAATTATGATTGCAACAGGGAATATTTAAGACACCCTACTGGCTGGTGGATCAGCAGTACAACATCACTGTCACATATACAGCAGTGGCTTTGGCCTTGAGTCTTCAGAAGGTGATGAGCAGCCCCAGTGAGGAGCGTAAGCACCTCTGGCTGCCACTGACACATCCCTGCAGCACAGCTCTCAGCGTAGTTTTTCTCTCTCATCTTCATCACCCCAGTGCCTCGGGTCACTTCCAGCTGCATCTTTTCTTTTCTCAGAAACTCTGGAGCAAACGGTAGTGCCTCCACAGCAGTAGAGGCTGTGAGGTGTCATATTTTCAAAGGACATGGTGCTTTAGTTTTGGACACAGGAAGTCAAACACGGATTCTTCCTTTTGCTGGGCAAGTCATTCTGCTGTTACAGACATGTAAGTTAGATGGCCTTTCTTGTTAACCTGTGACTTCAAGCACTCTCTGCAGTTAGTCCTAACACATATTTTCTATCTTAAAAAGGCAGGCAGTTAACAGCGCAGATCACTTGATTCTTAAAGTATCCATACTTCAGGAAGGCAGAATTACAGAGTGGCATGATGGTAGTTGCAGATTTTATCTACAAGTAGATAAAATCCCAAAAGTAGATAAAATCTTGAGGCTACTTTATCTACAAGATTATCTACAAGATTTTATCTACTTTTGGGAAAGATACATAACCTTACCTTTTGAGTTTAACAAATCAGAAATTGCTTTAAGCAAAATGTGTTAATTATTCATAGCTTCTGCCAGCTGCTGAACACAAACAGTGATGGTTTGATTTAGTCCTGGCAGCTGCAAACCCTTGGAAAAGTCATAACCATGTTGGGCCGATTTCTGGATCTGCAGGGAGTGTTGCCTACATAAACATCTGGTTGGGAGCTTAGTAAGATGCCACTTGCTCTGCTCCAAGATGGCCATGGAAGGAAGAAAAGGCCATGGCCTGTCTGTAGTTCATTTCAACCTGGGCCTACCTAGAGCCCCTTTCTCTCAATAGGAGGCAACAAAAAGCAAGAAAGCAGATACACCAGCTAAGTGGGAATGACCTGTAACTGGCAAAGTAGCCTCAAACTAAAAATACTTTGGTTCCAGCATCCTGTTCCCAAATGCTGCAAGCCAGGCACAGAAGCCATGCAGAAGTGACTGTTACAACATATGTAAGCGCAGAGCATCACCAGGCAAAAAAGAGAGTAATACTGTAGAGAAGGCTTCCAGGTGGCTTAAAGAACACCAAAGAGTCATCCCAAGACCCTCACTTAGCTGCCACTGAAAACAACAAACACTAGAAGCATTGTTTTATTCAGTCTTCCAAAGGGAAAAAGGTAACAGGGAAGACTAACACTTGTGGCAAACACTATTAGCAAGAATGAAGCCTTTTTCCTGGGCTGCAGAACTCTATCTCCTTAGGCTGAACTTTGAGAAACTACAGACAGATATGCATATAGGTATATGCACATATACATACACAAATATATTTAAAGGGAAGTGCACACGCTGTGCCAGAATACAAACAAATCAAAGGTCATATATAAAAAGGCTAAATATAACACAGGCCTAGAACCAGCTCCTGAATGGGAGCTAGGGAGGGGGCATGAGGAAGGAGTGTCATTTGAGGCTATGTACACAATTTGTGATGAGCAGGGAAGGAAGGCATCAGTGTAAACTCACTCACTCCACAATACTGGCCCAAAGAAAAGCGTGATACATCTCAAGTACAAAAATAGACTCCTACCTTGCTTTTGTACAAACCAAGCTTGGTAGGCACCCAGGATGACTATGGGTTTGTCCTGATGGGGGCTACACCGGACTGCTGATAAACCTTCCAACCCTAGGAACTTGCCTGTTATCTGCTTCCCTTCCCTTCCCTTCCCTTTTAGGCTCTTTTCCTACCCAACATCACATCAGAGCCTGAGGCTGGCCCAGACCACCCAACTCACAAGGCTAAATGCATGGCTTTCTCACAAGCAAGGTCCTACAGTATCTGACCCCAAGGCATATGAAGCTTTCTGTAAATGTTTGGCACCTAAGAACATGATGACCGTGGAATAATGCCATAAGTACACAGGGAGACCCAGTAACAACACATGCAGGGGAAGGGCAAGGGGCAATGAATTTCCCTAGCATCTCAAAACCAGAACTTCGGTTTCCCATGCATTTATAGGGGTGGGAGAATGGATGTGCAGAACTGACAATTTCACTGGCTCCTCAGCAGCAAATACATTCAAACTTGAAAGTGTGTTGAGCTCTCCACTATAACCTAATTACAAGTCTGGTCACTGCTCTGGAGGAGCTTGGTGCGGTGACAGCTGCAAAGGCCAAGTCTCAAATGAATCTGTGGCACCATGAGTCCTTTTGAAGAAGCTCAGCAAAGTAATTTTTTTCTTTTGAGCAGATGTACAGCACATCCAGGGGAAGGCGATGTTAAAGGATGTTCTCTAGCCCAGTCAAATGATCCAATCTCACTATTCTCTCAGTTCTTTCCGCTGGCCACCCTTATAAATCAGAATTAGCCAAACAGCAACAGAGTCAGTCATCAATGGTGGGCAACCAGAAAGCCTGGAAAGGAAACAAACTGACTTTTAAAAATCTAAGCATCTTCTCACTGTGGAAAGTTCTTTACACCCCAACCCACAGCACTGAGGTGTCTCCAGCGTTGGAGGAGTTATAGGCAGGTGTGCTCTCCCTTTCACCAACCCTGGCACACCACCCCCCATAGTGTGCAGGTTCTGTTTCCCTTTAGCATTCACTACTATGTACCACAGTGGTTTAGTGTTATAAGGAAAAAAGTCCTGTTGAGTCTAGGTAAGTTGGCATCACTGCTCATCTACCAGGTAACCTCAGACAGGCTCTCTCCTGCCTGATCTGAAACAAAACAAAAAAACCCAAGAGACTGGATAAATTTACTGTAATTTTTTCTGACATTACTTTTATTTTTTTTTTTTAAAGTCTGGGCACATAGTTCAGTGCCACAGCCCTTGTCTATCAAGCATGAAGCCCCTGGGTTTGATATCCAGCATTATAAACATACAAGTAAACAAAAAATAATCTGTAAGGTCGGGAAGATAGCTCCGGGGCACAAGTGCCTCCCTGGCAAGTGCAAGGTCCTGAGTTCAATCCCTGGTTCTGGAAAAAAAAAAAAAAAAAAAAAGTAACCAGCCTCTTCTTAGCTGCGCATGGTGGCACATGCTTGTAATCCCAGCACTTGGGAGGCTGAGGCAGGAGGACTGGAATTGAGTTCGAGACCAGCCTGGGCTACAAAAGTGAGTTCAAGGCCAGCCTGAACTACATAGCAAGACCCTATCTCAAAAAAACAAAACAAAACAAAAAACAAAAAAACAAAACAAACAAAAATCTGTAAAAAGGAGAGCTGGAAGTGTAGCTCAGCGGTAAAGGGCCTGGTTTCAACCACAGCACAGGGTGGGATATGGGGATAGGGAGGGCAATGTGCTCTGTGTAAGGCTAGTAATAAAATGCTCATCCTCAAATACCCACAAGAGGAAATCGGAGGGTGAGACACTGATGTTTTGTTCTGCTAGTATTAACTAGGAAGACACAAGGATATGGAATTAACTGTAAGTCAGTCAGTCATTATCAATTGTAAGATTTCTGAGGAACTAGCTGGGCATGGTGGCACACACCTGTAATCCCAGCACTTGGGAGGCTTAGGCAGGAGGATTGGTGTGAGTTGGAGACCAGCCTGGGCTACAAAAGTAAGCTCAAGGCCAGCCTGAACTGCACAGCGAGACCTTGTCTCAAAAAGACACACACACACACACAAAAAAAAAACAAAACAAAAATTTCTGAAGAATTCAATATAAATCAAGAGGAATGGAAAACTGGAAAGATGGAGTCACAAAACATGGTTCTTAAGGAGCAAAATACCTGTCCAGTGTATAAGTAGTATGGCCTAAAGCCAGAGGAAAAATTGGCCTGTAATGTTTTGGGGGAGCTTAGTGATGATCCTAGATCTTTTTTTTTTTTTTTTTTTGGTGGAACCAGGGATCGAACTCAGGACCTTGTACTTGCGAGGCAGGCACTTGCACCCCTGAGCTATCTCCCTAGCTCCTAGATCTTAAAAGGAATAATGAAAGTGAAGGATCAGTCCAACCAGAAATCACATTATGGAAGGTGAAATGAAAAACCATAGTTAAAAAACATGAATTTGGTATTTATGCCTATGCAAAACAGTTTGTTTTGAGCCCCACCTCCAACTGGAGAAACCCTACATGGAAGATACCTTTCATCATTAACATACCATGTTGGAACATGCGCTGGCAAACGTCATGAACTTAGGGTTGAACTGCAAACAGGTAATGGGGCCTGTGTGTTTACCATCCAATACTGCTACTTTTATACCACTCTCACCATTCCAAACATGGATCTTGCCATCTTCTGAACCTAAATAGATTATGAAAGCGAATGTAGTGACTCAAAATACAATACAGACATTTGAGAAAGAAACATGAATTAAGTTCAGGAAAGATGCCAAAGTTCAGGATCTAATCCTCAGCAGAAATTAAAAGGGAAGAGGGAGCCTGGATATTTGTTCATGGAAAGTCATTTCTCCTCTTAACTTTATTTTTCTCATTCTAAAGAGGGGCTGATCTTTTGGATGAGAAAAAGTCCACAACATCTAGCTACTAACACAACTGAATGTAGAGCTATACCAGGAGGTTTGTAATGCTAATTATTTTAGAGCGTAACACTAGGTATTATGGTATGGTGGCATACATCTGTAATTCCAACACTAGGAGCGCTAAGACAGGAAGGTCACAAATGTCCTTTTCTGCTATCCTGACACCACTTAGTTGTGACCTTCAATAAACTAGCTCAATTTTTTTCACCATCGAGTGTGTATGTTGTAATTTTTTGCTTGCTGTATACAAGAGCCTGGAATCTGTTGGGCCCATAACATGGTTAATACTTGTTAACCATGCCAGCCAGGAGATATCCTGAGATATTAGCAGACCTCACCATACATCAGCAACCAAGAAGCCCAGTCACAATGGAAGGTATCTCCTCTTTTGGGGGAGACTTTCTTCTTTTACAAACAACTAAGGATGCTTGGTGGATATATGAGACAGATTGCTGAGACCAGTGACTAAGATTTGGTTGCTGTTTGGAGATGACTGAACAGCACAGCAGTTAAAGGCTTTGGCTTTTGCAGGAAACGGGAAGCCTTCCACGCATTTTGGTGGATCTGTTTGTGTACCTTCTCTTTTGCTGTTGGGTCCTTATAGCACGGTGTGTGTGGGGTGGTGGTGGTGGAGGGTGCTACATGACCTTTAAATGGCTGTGGTTTTTCATACCCCCATAGAAATGTGGCCAAGGCAAGCAGGAGCAAGGTGGCTGCTCACTCATCCCCTTGGTCCCTGGAGCTACCCAGGGAGCTTTGATCTAGATGCTTTGGCCTGAACTGAGCCCTCCAGGCCACTTCTTTCTATTTCACTTAGGACTGGGAGGCATGGGTCCTTGTCCACCTAATGATTCTTTCTTTGGGATACCTGGACAGTACATTGGGGCCCAGTGAGTCACAGGCTCAGTCTGATGGAATATGCCTTATGAATTACTACTCTCCTTCCCCAATTTCTGCTTCTCTTTATTTTCCCTATTCTCAGGCTTTCTTCTACAGAAGAATCTAAATTATTTGGCTTTTTGTTCATACAGAGAAACAAGAGTTGGAATGTAACAGTGCTTACTCATATGGGAAAGACAGGAATTTGTGTGTTCTAAATTTTTGCATTCTCAAAGGGGCAGCCAAATAGCTCAGCAGATTAAACACCTGCAAGCAAGCAGGCCCAGGGGCTGGGGTTTGATAACCTGGTCTGTCAGGCCGGCCCTGCCTCGGGTTATGCTGAGAGGCAATGGAGACTTGGCCTTGTAGCACACCTGTAATCCCAGCTCTTGGCAGGCTGTAATGTAAACAGGCGGATAACTAGAGTCTGATCTAGTAGTGAGATCCTGAACACCCTGTACACCCTTTCCATAAATAAATAAATAAATAAATAAATAAATAAATAAATAAATAAAATAACTTTTTGCACTCTCACTAGGGAGATTGGTTAGCAATGTATGAGCCTATCTGGTCCTGAGTTTGATCCCCAATACCCAAAATATCGCACTCTGGAATTACTTTTCCAATGCTAGCCTTTCTCCCCATTCCTCTTAGTTTTGTTGTTGTAACTTTGGTCTCAAATTTATGTCCTTGTGTAAAAAGATGTGTAATCTATGTTTGCTGGCTGGATTTCTCACCCTGCTTGAATTAACTGAAGATTTGCCAACAGACACATATGGGTTTGAGGCCTGATTTAGTGCGACGAGTTTTTTCTGGAGTTCATTTATTTAATCTCTGTTTTTATACTGCAAGGTAGTGGGGTATCATTTGTGGAAATGCCTGTTTTTTTTAGCCACACGCTAAGAGCCACATCTATGGAAAACTTTGGGTTTTGCATTGCTACTGAGTAGTGTTTGCTATGACTCCCTAGAAAGGATGTTAACTGAAAAGAGATATCCAGCCAATACAGCGTCCCAGTTTGGCACTCTTTGACTAGAAAATGTACTGTGTTGATAGGGGGCTAGCCAATAGGTTCAAAGGAAATGGCACCCATGTACACTTAAACTTGGAGATATCAAGCCTCCAAGGTGTTTAGCTCTTCTGGGGAACACCTGACCTGAGAGCTGGACAGGGAATGAGGAGAAGCCCTCCCTGTAAGGTTCTCAAGTAGGAACTAACCTAGGCAAAGAGGGGCAGCCCTATACTATCCCCATTGAAGGGGGTGGGGATTATATATCACTGGGAATTAACCAAAGGATAGGCCTGTGAGGATCCCACAGCTTCAGCCCTACTAGGTCATGTCCTGGGGTTGAAATGTTAGGATTACCGGGTGTGGTGGTGCATACCTGTAATGCTAGCACTTGGGAGGCTAAGGTAGGGTCAGTGCAAGTTCGAGACCAGCCTGGGCATCAAAAGTGAGCACAAGGCCAGCCCGAACTGCATAGGGAGATCCTGTTTCAAACAGACAAAAAATAAAATAAAAATAAAAATAAATAAATAAAATAAAGTTAGGATCTAATTGTAGTAGCAATGCGGTACCCCACTAATGGGGTAGAGGTTAACCCATGGACAAGCCAGTGAGGAGCCTACATCTTCAGGCTTGTCAGGTCACATCCTGGGGCTGAAAGACTCCAGAATCACCAGGAGATACTTTGTATTATCCCCGGTAATGGGTTGGGGATTAACCTGGGGGTAGGCCTGTTAGGTCTGAGACTGACTGAGGTGGCTCTGGGCCTGTAATGATCCCTTGTGAGAAAGGACCCAGAGAAAGGCTCTGCAAGCTTTCCTATGATCTGACAGCTCAGGATTCCATTAATGGGCTGGGAATTAACCCACACAGAGAGGCCTGTGAGCACCCCACAACCAAACTTCTACAATCCACAGACCCATCGTAAGAATGGCTCATATATTTAGATGCTTGCTCACCTACTAGGACCCAAGGTCCTCCAGAAGGATCTTATATTCTTGCATAACGAGCTCTGTATCCACTTGGGGAAAAGGAGATGTGGCTGCTTCTTGACAGCCTAAAGTATGTAATGTCATATTTTAATTATTTCATTTACTGTAAGAAACACGAAAAATGGGGAGAAGTATCTTATGTTCAAGCCTTTATGGCCTTCTCCCAGAGAGCCCTGATCTTTGTCCTAGACGAATCCCACCTCAGGAGCTGATGCTGCTGAGGATTCCCTTTTGCCAGGTCTTCTCCCTGCATACTATCTCTTTACAATCCTACTTAGTCAGTACCCTCAAGAGATGAAGCCTAGCCTGTACCAGGTCTGGGCCTGGCTATGATAGGGCCCTAGACTTAGGAAAATCAACCTAGAAGCCAGCTACTGCTCCTCTTTTTAAGAGTGGCAGATGCCAATGGTCCTTTTCAGGTACAAGTCCCTTTTCCAGTTATGGATATTCAGTATTTAAGGAAAAATGATAACAATGGCCTTTGACTTGACTTGGTATGATGTAGTTTCTTACTACACAGCAAGAGAAAAGAAAGGATTGTAAGCGTTGTTAGGCAGGCTGATGGTGATATTGGCATAGTTTTACCTCTGATAATCAGTTAACTGTTGCATTATTTGGATTCCAGGAGGGGCTTGAGTGGCATTATCAACACAAGGTATAGAGAAGACAAATGAAAGTTACATATCAAGGTTATTGCAGTAGGTATGTGATAAACGATGCCCAAACTCGTGAACTATAATGCACTCAGGCTCTGGTGAACATCCAGATGCTTGTTGGGCATGGTGATGCACACCTGTAATCCCAGCACTGGGGAGGCTGAGGCAGGGGGATCGCTGAGAGTTTGAGGCCAGCCTGGGCTACATATAGTGAGTTTAAAGACTGGCCTGAACTACATGGCAAGACTGTCTTAAAAAACAAAACAAACATGAAAATTCTGCTGCTTTTCAACTCTGATGTGAAGAAGCATCATGTAAATACATGAATTAGATCTGAGTCTAGAAATGGTGGGGTTATCCTAGCATAGTATATCAGTCAACTCCAGATGCTACAAGGAAGCTCCAGAACCCACAAACATGGACGTTAAGTGATCAGTGTGGCTTATTTGGTCTTTTAATATCTATGATAAAGTAGAAGGCAAAATATGATAAGGAAAAGAGGCAGCCTACAGCCATGCTTGCCCTAATGGATGAGACTCAAGTTCCCAACACAAGGGGAAACTATGGTAATCCAAAGGGTGATATAAGCAACCAGGGCAGTGGGCAAAGGAGTGCCCTCTAAAACCACTGAATCCTTGCTGAGCCTGTCAAGAACATGGGAGAAAGCCCTTGGCATTGGAAGAGGGGCTGTCCTCATTCCCAGAGAGGGATGAGGCCATTCATCACCATGGCAGTGTGGATAGTGAAGGAGAGTGGCTGAGGCAGCCCATATGGTCCTACATAACTGTATTCCCATCACCTTACAGAAGCCTTCGGTGACTCGGAAAAGCAAGAAAACAAATTATGTATTTCTCTGATCCAGGGATGACTTATTTCAATTATAGTTTCTTATTTGGGTAAGCTTTCAGCCCATTCTAAAGTTGTTGTGTGCTGAGGGAGTTAACTGGACAGCTTTCTTTATCCGCACTCTTTGCAAGATTTCCATTTCCAACTTGTCTTTGTGGTGATACCAGAGCACCCCATGCCAGTAATTGAAAGACATACTCTCTCTACTTAGGGCCACCTTAACATTCAAACCTCTCGTAATCTGAGTCCTAGTTGCTAAAGACCCAGTCGGCTTGACTCCATGGGGCTCAATGTCTGTGCTGGGAGTGGATCCTTAAACATGGTAGGGCTGTCAAGGTCACTCTAGTCGTCATCCAGCTAAAGGACCCTAGTTATAGATGATAGTATTAAGGAAAAAGCTACATGGGGGATAAAGCCCATTATTGGTAAGTTTTGGGCTACCGAGTTACTGGTGCCATGCCAGTGATGTAATATACCTTCTTTGCCAATGGTCAAGCCATGGGGAGAATATTGCATAGTATGAGATCTCAAGAGACATCAATGAAGCAGTGGTTATCAGTGGTATCACATTGGTATCAGTTCCATACAACCTTTCAGCACAGATTCCAGGACACAATAAGTAGTGTCTTTCATTTCAAAGATGCCTTTTCTTGGATCCTAACTCCCAATACTTAAGTGGAAAGGCCCTTATAATCCTCTAATCACTCCTGCCATTAAAGTAAAGGAAATAGTTAGATTTACCTTTCCAGGGTAAAACCCAAGCTGCCCGACACAGGAAAATGAAGAAGTATACATACAAACCAGTGGGTAACCTTGTTTTTTTTATTGGTGGTAGCAGTAAGGGGCAGTTTGAGAGAGGGTCTAGCTACGCAATTCAGGGTGGCCTTGAACTTACAGTGATTCTCCTGCCTCAGCGTAAGTGAAGGGGTTATAAACTTATGTTTCTTTTCAGGAAACATCAAGCAACCTGCTGAACCAGATTAGCAAAACTACTCTTATTTGCTATACTTTGAATTCCTTGCTCCAAGTTGTAACATGACCTCTTTTATTTTTTTCTGGCATCATGGTAGATGACTCAAAACTTGCCTCTAACGGAGATAACAAATGGTGCTTCCTTCTACAAAACAAAAACCTTAAAACTAATCACATCTTTTTCCTATTTATAGTGACCTAAGAACTAGACAGACAGACTAAGCCAGTGATGGCAAACCTATGGCATGCATGTCACACCTGGCTGTATTATTAAAGTTCTAAAAGGCTGCCTTACTGGGCTACATGAACTTGTTCTCATAGTACTGCCGTTTTTTTTTCCTGGGACCTGGGTCCGAACTAATGACCTTGCACTTGCCAGGCAGGCACCTGTGCCATGGAACTATCACCCCAGCCCCAGTATTGCCATTCTTGAAGACCAAATAGATTTGCTAGTATGGTAACCATATGACACGACAGGAGATTGTATCTAACTACCAGAACAGAGGGGTTATGTTTGTCCTTGAAATAAGAATCTAGTTTTTATGTTAACCACTCTAAAATAGTAAATACATAGCACAGGAGTTGGCTGGCTCTCATAATCTTATTACTTATATCTTATAAATTTAATCCCTTTGTCAAGTATGTCTCTTAATTAAGAGCTGTTAAATACTGGTGACTGATGGCCCAAACCCAAGACTGAAGTCTGCTTTTTCCTTTTTTTTTCTGAGACAAGGTCACACTATGCAATCCAGGCTCTCTTTGAGTTCACTTTGTAGCTCAGGCAGGTCTTGAACTCATAGTGATCCTGTTTCAGCCTGCAGAGTGCTGGAATTATATGTGTGCACCACCCTGCACTACCTTGTCCCATGCCGATAAAGTCTACTTTCATGTTAATGGCTCATTAAAAAAACTCTCAGAGGAAGAGTGGAGGTCCCTTTGCACTCTTAGGTCAGACAGGGCAAGAGTTCTTCCATCCCAGCAAGGGTAGGGCAGCATTCCTACTCAGCAAGAAATAGCAGCAAGATGGCCTTCCCTCCCTTAGCACCTCAAAATAAGATCTTTGGGAACCAGGTTTCTTGGGGTAATACAGCAATGGGAGCTGAGGAACTCATTCCCCTTTACCCACCTCAGCCTGGGTAGTAACCAGGACTGTCCTACCTTATTCATTCCCTGTATCCTGTGAAGTGTGGGCAGCATCCTAGGAGCTTTCCACAGAACTCCAGACCAAAGCACATGCTCAAACCTGACTGGTCTGTGTGGCACACAGTATTCCTTTTCTGTCATCCAGAACCATTTCTCTATTTGTTACCAATAAACACAGCTGCTTTTGTTTTACCACTAATTGTGGACTTTGCCAGATCTACCACATTGTAAGAAAGCTGCTGCTGGGTTTGAGCCCCAGTACCAATGACAATGACAAATAAAAACAATGCCTGCCCCTCAAAAACCTATTAAACAAATAATATATGTTAGTTTGCTTAGAAAAATATATGCATATTGCCCAAGAAATAACCCCAAGGGAAATGAGAGGAGCTCACCAATCATAATAAACTGAGAGTCTGGAGTAAATGAAGCCTCTAGTGTGACAGCTTTGCTGTTGGCATAACCCTAAAACAGAACAGAGTAGTTCTCGTTACAGAGCTACCAATAAAAACAACTGCCTAGAAATGCCAAACTAGCACACTTATCTCACTCCTTTCCACAAAACCACATGGCTGCCAACCTGTACACCCCAATCCTTAACCCCAATTTCATAAAACCTTGTTTAATGTTAGGAATTATTATATACTAAACACCAAACTTGAGTCACTTAGTAAGAAGTCAGTGTCTCAATTCAAAGGAAATAGTTCACATGAAGGGAGAAAATGTAAGCCCTTATTTTTGATCAGTGAGCCAAGGACAACTTCTGGTGTTTGCTAACCAGCTAACATAACTCTCAGCCCAGGAAGTATGACGATGGGACAGCCATGTTGAAAGGCTGTTAGCTCACCCCAAATGTGTGCATCACCACTCCCTTGAAGGCATCAATAAGACGGATGAAGCTGCCATTGGTGGAAATAAGTATGAGCTTGCCATCATTGCTGAACTTAAGTCCTGTCCATTCACAAGTCCGATCATACTGCATCTTAAAGGTTGCAAATGGCCCCTGCAAAAGATAAAGATAGCAACCCCCACCACCACACTGGGCCCATGGCATATAAATCAGTTCCTTCTGTCAAGAGTCAACTCTCATTTCTATCCCTTTAGGTTATGTTTTACTGGGAAAGCAGAGGATGCTGCTGCCATCTGGTATCTACCAAATACTTCCTCTATCAGAGAAAAGGTTCTTAATATCCACCTTAGCTGGGTGTAGTAAAGTCTGTAATTCCAATAATTAGGAAGTTCAGGCAGGGACATCAAGAGTTCAAGACCAGGGGCCTGCGAGATGGTTCAGTGGTCTAAAGCGCCTGCTTAGGAAAGCTCAGGCAACTGCAGGGACTGCGGTTCAATCCCCGGCACCACATGCTGCGCCAGCCCTACCACCAAGGCAGGCTGAGCCAGCCACAAAACAAATAAATAAAAAGAAACAAACAAACACAACAAGCAAATAAATAAATAAATAAAATTAAAAAAAAAAAAAAAAAAAAAAAAAAAAAAAAAAAAAAAAAAAAAAAAAAAAAAAAAAAAAAAAAAAAAAAAAAAAAAAAAAAAAAAAAAAAAGAGTTCAAGACCAATCTGGGCTATGTTGCAAGTTCAATGCCAGTCTGTATTGCACAGTGAGACTGTCGCAACCAACCAATCAGCAAACAGGCAAACAAAAAAAGTCCATCTTATATTTAAAACCCCGTCATGGGGTGATGGAGAGATAGCTCTATGGCACAAGTGCCTGGCAAGTACAAGGTAGTGAGTTCGAATCCTGGTCCCACCAAGAAACAAAACGAACAAACAAAAATAAAACCCCATCATGAGATACATCAAAGACTCAAAGATTTACCTTGTCAAAAGAACGGAGATCATAAAGCTTGACCATTTCAGAGTTGACACCAGCAGCAAAAATTAACCCTTCTGGATCAAAAGAACAGACTGGCTTGCCCTGTAGATGCATGAGACCCTAAGAGAGAGAGAAAAAAAGATAAAAATGTAATGCAATGGGTTCCGGGTGTAGTGGTGCACACCTGTAATCCTAGCACTTGGGAGGGTGAGACAGAAGGATCACTGTTAGTTCAAAGCCAGCTTGAACTAGATATAAACCCTATCTCAAAAAAAAAAAAAAAGTTAACAGATATAGGATCTGCTGCTATATAATTTGGTCTTCCTGGAAACAGTATGAACAGATTTCTTATAGAGTAAGGAAATAAAAATCTAACTAAAAAGAAGCCTTTTTTAAAAAAGGCCATCATATATTTCTGATCAGAGTTCAAATAAAAACATATCTCTCTCCTGAGGCTAATAGTTGCATGTTTAAGGCTCTAGGAACAGAGAGTGTGTGTGTGTGTGTGTGTGTGTGTGTGTCTGTCTGTCTGTCTGTCTGTCTGTGTCTGTAACACTAAGTCACAGAGTCTAAAACAATCTGCAGTTGGTTAAGGTATTTGCTTTCTAAGTTGAAACCTACCAGGAAAAGATTTTAAGTTTAAGAAGATTGTGGATTCTAGAATGGAATCACTACATTCTCTCTTCCTTGAAAAGGAGAGTTGGTAGTAGACCTACCATAAAAATGCTCAAAAACCTTAACTATTACCTACCTGGCAGTTAGGAGACCGGAGATCCCAAAGCCGAATGGTTTTATCAAGAGATCCAGAAATGAAAGTGTCATCCACAGGTGACATGGATAAGGCTACCACCCTGCAATGCATCAAGATAAACAGGAGTTGAAATAAATGTGAGCAAAAACTGAATGTGAATTGTAAGTCATCCTGAATATATATACATAGCTGTTCTTCCAAAACTATCATTCAAGGAAACACACACAAACATTATGGCATAATCTAAGACAACTACTATAATTAAAAACAAAAAAAACAAAAAAACCTTAAAACTCTAGGATATAAATGCATGGTTCTAATGCAAATCTATTGTACACCAAAATACTATTTCATGCCCAATAATATAGTATAATAAGAGCGGACAGCAAATGTTGATAAATATTAGGATAATAGAGAAGCTAGAATTGTTGGTGGAAATGTGAAATGGTACAAATACCCTGGAAACTAGTTTTTCTAAGAGATTTAGAGTTGACCCAGAAATTTCAATCCTAGAACTGAAAATACATGTCCATGCAAAAAAATGTATCCATGTATCACAAGATCATTATTCACAATAGCCAGAATGGAAACAACCCAAATATTCATTACCTAATAAATACATAGGTGGTTTTCACAAAAAATGTAATAGAATACTATTTAACAGTAAAGAGAATGAATACCAAATCATGTGACAAGATAAAACCTGGAAACATCATGTTTTAAGTGAAAGCCAGACACAAAAAGCCATGAGTCCATCTATAGAAAATGTTGAATTACTAATTAATCTATAGTAGATTAGTAATAAAATTTGCCCAACTCTGAATATACGACAAAGACCACCAATTTGTATATTTTAAAAGGTGTATTTTATGGCACATGAACTATATCTCAATAAACAAGCTAGGTATGGTGGCACATGCCTGCAATCACAGTGCTCTGAAGGGTGAGGCAGGATTGCCTGAAGTTCACAGTCAGCCTGGGCCACAGAGCAAGACAATGTTTAAGTAAAACTAAACCCAATCCAACCCAACTCCAAATGCAGCCCAGCCAAGATTCCTTAACAGATGGCAGTGGATTACACTAATATTTCCCATCTGGAGTGGCATCAGTATTAATTTGAGGGTGAGTTAAAATTTAGATTGTCAGCTGGCAGTAGTGGCACATGCCCGCAATCTCGGCACTTGAGAAGCTGAGGCAGGAGGATCATTTTGAGTTCTAGGACACCCTCAGCTACAAAATGAAGTTCAAGGCCACACTGAACTTTACAGTGAGACCCTGTCTTAAAACACAAAAAACAAAAATCAAACAATTTTTTTTTTTGCCTTTTTGGGAAAGGGTCTCACTATGCAGTTCAGGCTGGCCTTCAGCTCACTTTTGTGGCCCAGGCTAGTCTCAAACTCACATCGGTCCTCTTGCCTCAGCCTTCCAAGTGCTGGGATTACAGGCATGTGCCACCATACTCAGCTAAAAAAGAAAAATCAAACAAATTTAGATTGTCAGAGTCTACTACCAAAGTTTCCAATCCAGTATGGACAGCAGGTTCTGGTATTGGAGTTACAAGTTTCCAAGTGAAGGAGATTGCTGGCCTGGGAACCAACTTAAGAGAACCACAGGCCTGTAATGCCAACACTTGGGAGGCTGAAGACAAGAACATCTCAAGTTTGAGGCCAAATGAGCTACATAGACTCATAGCAAGACCATCTCAAAAAACAACCCAAAAACTGTATAATCAAGAGACAAAAAAAAGGGCCGGTGAGATAGCTCAGTGGTCCAAAGCATCTGCTTAGGCAAGCTTAGGCAACTGCAGGGATTGTGGTTTGATCCCCAGCACCACATGCTGCTCCAGCTCCATCCCCCAGGTGGGCTGTGCCGGCCATAACATAAAGTTAAGAAAGAAAGAAAGAAAGAAAGAAAGAAAGAAAGAAAGAAAGAAAGAAAGAAAGAAGACAGACAGTCAGTCAGTCAAACAATGCCAGGCCTGCTGGCATGCCTGCAATCCTAGTACTTCTGAGGCTGAGGCCAGCTTGGGATACAAAGTGAGTTTAAGACTAGCCTGAAATACATGGTTAAACCTGGTCTCAAAAGATAATAAAAAATAAAAAAAAATAAAAAAATAAAAAATAAAATAAAATAAATCAAACGATGGTAGGTCTGGTGGCGCGCCTTAATCACAGTTCTCAGGAAGCTGAAGCAGGATTACTTGAACTACAAAATTAATTCAAGGTCAGTTTGAATTATACACTGAGACTCTGTCACAAAACAAGAATTTCATACAACTGTATCAACTCTTAATTATAAATACATTTGTGAACATTAGTTTGAATACAATAAGCAAAACCTTCTACTTGTCCTAAGCCATTCTGCCTGGTACTGAACAGTAACCAACTCAGAAGTGCCACAGAGCCAAAGGCATCTCTCATCAGGGCACCATCCCACAGCATCCAATCCTCGACTGTTGTACATTTATTTATAAAAGCAAGCAAGAAATACCCTTCAACGTGCAACTAAAACTTGAAAGGCTGGAGGAAAAAAAAATCAGTGGAAGCAGTTGGACAGAGAAGCAACCTACATTATAATCTGGAATAGAGATAAACTTGCTGATTTTAAAAGCAACGATTTTTTTTCTTTTACATCTTCATTAATATGTTTAAATGGAGG
Source organism: Capromys pilorides (assembly GCA_004027915.1). Taxonomy (NCBI): domain Eukaryota; kingdom Metazoa; phylum Chordata; class Mammalia; order Rodentia; family Capromyidae; genus Capromys; species Capromys pilorides. Next base: position 23,137 of record PVKN010006537.1, read on the forward strand.
ATTGAGGGTGAAGCATAGTTGTATAGCTTGTGCTTAACAACTGAAATCTGAGTGAAATCTCTACTAACACACACACACACACACACACACACACACACACCCCCTCAAAATAGTAAATTCTGATGTAAAGGCCTGTTGAAATAGGATCCATTTATAGTGCAGGCTTCAAAAACAGGAAAGTAATTTTTTTTTATTTTGGTACCGGGGATTCAAGCACATATTCCACTGAGCTATCTCCCGAGTCTTCAAAACAAATAATTCTTTTATTAAGGGATACCTAAGATTTGGCATTCCTAAATGTATATGTATATTTTGGTTCTACAGATGGAACATAGGGTCTTCTGCATGCAAAGTATAGGTTCTGTCAATGCACTATACTGTGTAGTCTCTTATTCACATTTAAAATGAGATTTTAGTTATCTCTACTAATAAAATGTCTCTACTCATGTATTATCTGTGATACTTGTTCTTACCTTTTGCTATGTCCAGGAAAGTACCTGATATATTTGTTGTCATGCAAGGACAGGTAGCGAATTGTATCTGTTGGAAGATAAATATTGTAGTATTTAAAAAATGAATTTACTTTGCATTTTCATCTGGAAGACAAGATTAAAGAACAGTATCGTATGACTCAAGTAAAGTATAAATTCACAACAGTGAATAATTCCTCTTGTTAGTATACACAGAGATTTCATATAACTCAAAAGAGCAAAGTTGATAAAAATAAATATATCATTTTTTTAATCATTGTTAATCAACTATTATTTTGAGAATTTGTAATATATGCATTGTTGTATGTTACCCTGATTTTGTATTTGTTTTTACTTTTCGAAATAAAATTATAATAAAACAAAAAATAAAAAATAAAGTTTAAGTCCATGTTTTAAAGGTAAAACCAATAGTGCAGTGCTTGCCTAGCTTGCATGAGGCCCTACGTCCAACTCTCAGCACCATATATAAAAATTAGAAAACTTCAAACATAGCCTGGCAGAAAAAGAAAGACACTGGTCTCAGTACCAAAAGAATGACAAACTTAAACATTTTGTTTGTTGTGTAAACAGGATCAAAGGAGTAGCCATACTAAGCTGAAGATCAGGCTGGACCTTGGTAGTACATTTTTGTCCAGGGCTCTCCAACAATACTGACCCTCTCAATGTTCAACTGGAGACAAAATTTACATTGAAACTAAGCAAAACAGAAAGAAAAGTAATGTCTCAAGACATGTTGAACTGGAAAGCATGAAAGATACCAAGTCATGCCAGTAAGAAGCATACTTTTTTTGGGTGTGTCTATGTACCAGGAATCAAACTAGACACCGTGTACCTGCCAGACAGGAGGTACTATGCCACTGAGCTATATATCCCTGGCCCAAGACGCACTCTTAAAAACTCTTTTTTTTTTTTAGTATTATGGGCAGCTCAGCCTGCCCTGGGGGTGGGGCTGGCGCAGCATGTGGTGCCGGGGATTGAATTGCAGTCTCTGCAGTTGCCTAAGCTTGCCTAAGCAAATGCTTTAGACAACTAAGCCATCTTGCTGGTCCAAAACTGAATGATTCTATCTGAAAAATGAAACAAAAAAGTGGTAGTGACAGGGGAACGAAGTCCCATAAACAACAGAACTGATGTACCTCCAGCATATGTTAATAAAAAATTAAAAGAAAAAAATAGAATTCAGCCAGGTGTGGTGGTACATGTCTTTAATTCCAGCACTTTGAGAGGTAGAGATAAAAGGATTCAAGCTCAGTTTGGGCAACTGACTGAGATTATCTCAAAACAAATAAAAACATCTGGGGCATACTTTAGTGCTTAGCTAGCGTGTGCAATGCCCTGGATTTGATCTCCATCACAAAAAGAAAGAAAAGCCCGGGTATGGTGGTGCATACCTGACAATCCTGGCATTCGGAGAAGCTGAGGTTTGAGACCTTGTTTTATTCTTTTTATTTTTATTTATTTATTTTTTTGTGGGACCTGGGATCAAACTCATGACCTTGCACTTGCCAGGCAGGCACTTGTGCCACGGAGCTATTTCCCCAGCCCCTTAAGATTTTGTTTTAAAATAAGAAATAAAAAAGGCTGGGGAATAGCTCAGTGAAGGCCGTGAGTTCAACCCTTAGTACTGCTGAAAAACAAAAATGCAAAACTATAAAGTACTATACTCCTAAAAAGACAAGGAAAAGAAAAAGCTGTTGTTTAGAAAAAGGTAATGGAAAATGCTATCAAAGTGTGAGGGGAAAAAAAAATGCATACAAATAACATCATAAAGGCAAACAGAAAATAGGAATAAACAACCTAAAAATGTCAAGTGGTTCACCCAATGATTCACAGGATGCTTTTTTTTTTCTTTTGCTAGGATGCTTTCTAATAAACATGCATTTAACCTAGGAGGGTGAAGGGGTAGCTTATGTCTGTCTGTCTTTTCTTTCTCTCTCTCTCTCTCCTTCGTTCTTTCTTTCTGAGACAGGGTCTCGCTATGCAGTTCAGGTTGGCCTTGAGCTCACGTTTTGTAGCCCAGGCTGGTCTTCAACTTGCACCAATCCTCCTGCCTCAGCCTCCCAAGTGCTGGAATTACAGGCGTTCACCACCACAGCCCGGCTCTTTTTTTCTTTTTCTTTCTTGAGATATGTCTTGCTATATATATAGTTCAGGCAGGCCTTGAACTCACACATATAGCCCTGGCTGGCCTTGTATTCTCCAGATCTGCCTCCTGAGTGCTGCATGATAGACATGCACCACCAGGCCCAGCCTTTTTGTCTCATACCTGAATTTCTACATTATTTCCTTGAAAACATCTTCAAAATTCTCCAATGACAACCATTCCTACTTGTTCTAGTGCTAGAAGTACTCACCTGCCCTAAGAAGAAAAAACTCCCTCCCATTACCTGGATTCCCAGAGATGAGCAGGGTTTCATCATCCTCTCTGCCCCACTTGGTGGCTGGTGCACTGTTCCTGGCAAGGCAGTGGCCTGTACAGTTATCTCCTATACCGGGTGGTATCATAGACCCTCAAACTGTACAAACTACTACCTCAGCCTGGAATCAGGCAAAAGGAAACGTAGCGTTGGAGAAATTCTTCAGGATGTACTTGTGACAGGAAAGACAACATCCCCACAGCAGAGCCCTGGCAGCAAAGCTGCAAATGCCACACATTTGCCTCATCTTGTACCACATTTGGAGAATCCTCATCAATCACTCAGAAAAGCAACCCAACAGAAAAAATATGCCAGTCATTTAGACGATTGTATATACATATTTCCTCAGGATCCTAATGTTTTACGTTTGTGTCCAAAAACATCAACTGCATTGCTTACATAGAAAACTACTTCTGAAATAGACACAAAAAGTAGAAATTATATATTTATTTATTTATTTCTGGCGGGACTGAGGTCCGAACTCACAATCTTGCACTTGCCAGGCAGGCACTTGTGTCACGGAGCTATCTCCCCAGCCCCAGAAATTATATATTTAAAAAAATTAAGTACAGTGCTCGCTTCAGCAGCACATATACTAAAATTGGAACGATAAAGAGAAGATTAGCATGGCCCCTGTGCAAGGATGACATGCAAATTCGTGAAGCATTCCATATTAAAAAAAAAAAAAAAATCAAGTACAGGTATAGGAACAAGTACAGGTAGAAAAATCTCATTAAATAAAAGAGACTTTTGCCATTTGCTTTGACACAGCCAAAATAGCAGTTTATTTAATCCTTGCTGAATGACATTAGCGAAATCTTACTCTAAAAAGCAAAACAGCCAGGTGTGGCATTGTACACCTGTAAACCCAGCACTTGGGAGGCTGAAGCAGGAGGACTGCTATGAACTCAAGGTAGCCCTGGGCTACACAGTACTGTAAGTTCAAGGCTAGCCTGAAGCATACTGAGATTAAAAAAAAAAAAAAATCAGTGATGCAATTAAAAATAAGAAAGAAAACTTCTATAATGTGTGAAATGTCAGCTCAATCACCAAGATAATCTGTCAGTTTAGAAGGACTTCTCCCAGAGGAAATGGAGATAAAAATACAAAAAGAAATTTATAAGTTTTACTTTCTAAAAATCGTCACTCTTCAAATATTAGTTTTATTTAAAAGTAAAAGAGAAAGGACCAGGGATTAGCTGAGTGGTAGAGCACTTGCCTAGCATACTCAAGGCCCAGACCTGAAGAAGGGGTATGGGGGTGTAAAGTGTAAAAAGGAATAAACTTAGATAAAAAGTATCTCTGGGTTGGGCATGGTGGTGCACACTTGCAATCCTAGCTAAATCCTAGACTCTGACAGGAAAGAAGACTGCAGGTACAGCAAACCCAACTTACTGAGACCCTGTCTCAAAATAAAAAAAATAAAAAGAAAAGTATATTTGGAGTGAAAGATGAATAAGGTCACTGTACTGGTCTTTAATGTCAGACTATAAAAGTTTGGACATACATTAGAAACTCTTCTAAATTCCCTTAAACTATCAAAGTTCAAACATTTGTGAAATCTTTCCTCAAGTTCACATACTTTAAATAGGAAGGTCCAGTAGTCTATCTCTTGCTGTGCATAGTATTCTTTTATTTGTTCTAAAAGTACTCTTAAGTTTGGACAAGTACAAATCACAAGTGTACAAATCACAAGTATAATTAGTGCTGCCTTTACCAGTCCCCACTGTAAACTAGAGTTCTACTGAGTTCTAAGTCCTTTAGAAGTGCTACTGGTTGCTTCCAGTATTCCTTTAATCATAACAATGTAATTAGCATTGCTAATATCACAGGAAAATATTTAAAATAACTATAACCAAGCATAAGTAGTTACAAAGAGTCTATGAACTATTTAACAAAGGAAACTGTGACCTACCTCAACATAAGGCTTACTTACCATCTATTTTGTTAGAGCTGTAAACAACTGTGTTTGCTGCATGAGTGTATCTGATGAGGTCCACACCGTATTTCTTACTGTACAGGGTTCTCTTAGGCCTGATGAGCAAACAGAGAAAATACCATCAAAATCCTCCATCACCAAAGTCTAAGACCTATACATATATAAAGAGTGGCATGTGAATTACGTGGCAAGGGTGAGGAGTTTTGGTAAGTTCTAATGCTAGAAGGAAACCGAATTTCTTCCAAAAGCAGGAATTAAGCAGATGTAGTGATGTACGCCTGTAATTCCAACACTTGGGAGGGCTGAGGTAGGAGGACTGCTCCAGCA
>PVKN010006538.1:0-28308 GCA_004027915.1 Capromys pilorides
TCCAGTGCCAGACTCACTCATCACAGGCTGCTTAGAGTGTTGTGGATGAGGGGTTTGAGACTGTGTAACTTTAGGAGAGTGATGTCAAGAATTTCAGCTCTCTCTTCTGTAGAATGGGCATAAAAATCCCTAGATTGGTCTACTTGAAAAGTTGGTGAGAATCTTTTACAATGACAGAAAAGTGGCTTTTTGAAAAATGAAGATGACTACAGAAAAAGAAATGTAATTATTCATCTGGCTTTATCTTATCAGTGCTCTTGATAAAGCATTACTTATTGTCTATATTAATCTTGTGAAGTTGTTACGGTTTAGGTTGAAAATATCCCCACAAAATCTCTCTCCTGCTCAGAGGTAGTGCTTTTAGAGGGTGATGGGCTCATGGGTGCACTATGCTCATAATGAAGTTGAGAGCTACACATGCTACTGAAAAGCAAGCCCTGGTTGCAGGAGGTGGGCTATGGAAGCTTTGAACTGAAAGGGCACATTCCTGTCATTGGTTGCAACTTCTTCCTCTCTTTCTTTGCCTTCTTCCTACCATGTGTTGAGCAATTTTTCTCCATCATGCATTTCTATTGACTACTTCTTCTTTTAACCAGCCCACCATGGACCAAACATTCTAAATCTGTGATCCAAAGTAACCTTCACCTCCTTTAATTTGCTGGTATTACGTAGGTTGTCCAAATGATAAGAGAATGCTGAATACAATGTATTTTTAAAGGATCTATTTTAGTAGACTGGTTTATGGCTGTGTTTAGTATTCCTATTCAGCATTAGTATTATATACAGTGTGCCCAAGTACAAATCATGAAGATACCTTAATAAGTAAAACAGACTTGGCAGTGATCCTGTCAAAGTTCAAATAGATGCTTCAGTAGATGTTAGAACTGGTGATATAATTGGACTGGTAGGAAAAGAGAGACATTAAATGAATAGAACAAATGAACATGGAATTTGAACTATGCCAAGTATCATGTAGAAGAATTAAAAGAAGTGGAATAGCAGAGAAGGGCAGGACTTTCATGGGCTGTGTCTTGGTTGCTTTCCCACCGAGAAAAATATCTGAAATTCACAAGTTAAAGATGGAGAAGTTTATTTTGGTTCACAGATTTGAAAGGGTTCAGTCCATAGTCAGCCGACTCCTAGCCAGGAAGGGCATGGTACGCGGGCCTGGCAGAGGACAGGTGCTGGCCCCATAGCAGCCAGGAAGCAGAGAGCAGGCAGGGCAGGGCACAGGATTCCTTCCTCCAGGTCATGACCGCAGGCATCCACCTCTCTCCATGCCCCTCGCCCGTAGCACATTCAGCTATGAACTCATCAGTGGAGGAATTGTCTTCTAAGAAGATGAATTCAGGTGTGTATGTCTAGGCGTGACAGAAAATACTAAAGTTTAGGTTTCTACCAACTTTTAATCTAACGTTTAATTTTCTCTGTTCTGGCATTGCTAGAAAAGAACCCACATATATGCATATTGATTGGGACTGAATATTTCTATGTTTGAGTGGGTGCTAAAACATTTTTATTAAGGGCACATACTATGAAAAGGGCAAGGGTGTACTCTTTTAGCCAGCAGGAATCAGATGCAGAAAGTGTAATAAAGAAAAGAAGGACACAGTTTCAAGAACCCTTAAGAAGAACAGCGTAAGAGGGCTTAGTGTATAAGCCACAGAAAGATGGGCAAGCCAGCATTAACTTTGCTCATTATTGTGAAACCATGGGAAAGCCATGACAGGATTCCTGTCTGTCTCCTTGTTTCTTCTCTTTTCCTACCTTTGTTGTCATCACTGAATAGTAGGCGTAGACTCGTTTTTTTCATGAAATTCTTGTCTTATATTTTGCATCATACCATTAGAAAAAAAACAGGCTTATTTGGACCATGTTTGTGTAAAGAATTTCTCCCTTGTATGTCAGTGGGCCCTCTTTTTCTTTCTTGCACTTCAAATAATTATAAAGGGAGCACACAGGAACCCTTGGTACAACTGGCCTGAGATGTTGCTCTCCTAGCTGATTCAGCCAAGATTAAAAGTCACTGCTTCTGTATTTGACACATGCTCATCAAAATTGGAGACTTCCTGTGATCTCATGGTGTCTTGTATGCATTTCATAGTGTCCTTGTAGGATCAGTGGTGACCATATATCAAGGGGAGTGAAGCAGGATAAGAAAGCTTTGGAGTTTGTTGTTGTTCATTGGCACTGGGCTAGGTGCTTTGCAAGATTTCTCTCCCGTTTCTTGTGATAACGTGAAGTAGTTATAATGACTATATTTCAACCACAGAAACACGACATATGTGACTTAGCAAAAGATTTTCTCACCTTCATAAATCAAGGGTCAGCAAACAGCTTTCTTCTGCAAAGGCTTGTCAGGCCACAGGGTTCATGCTACCACCACTATACCCAACTCTGCTATCATTATACAAAACCAACCGTATAATATACAATCACATGAGCATAACTATATTCTAGTAAACCTGTATTTGTAAAAAAAATAATTGGTGGCTCAAATGTAGCACTTGGGTTGTAACTTGCTGTTGTTGTTGAAATTAGTAACAATAATATTAATTATCCCTATTTATCAACTGCCTCTCTGTGGGCTAGATGATTTCCATACATTTTCCTTTGACTCTTCTTTCCATGGCTTTTTCTACTGAGCACATTTAATCTTGGTTTCATAGAATGCAGGAGGGAGATTCTTACAGTAGTGGTTTCTTGAACTATTTCCTTCTCTATTTTAGAAAGCTCATGTCATACGGCTTGTCCTTCTGTTTAACTTTGTTATACAAGTTGAAAAGCAAAGACCATGCCTACAAAGCCAGATGTTCTTCTAGATAGATAGATGACCAATATTTTGAGAAAATGGATACTCAAGAGATACATGTTCCTGATATCTATCCTCATGGTGTATTTATTCACATGAGTATAGCATGTTTTGACAAAGAGGCAGGATAGGATACTCACCTTCATCAAAACTTCCTTTTCTCATCTGTAAAAGAGGAGCAATGGGGTCTGCATTTGACAGAGTGCTGGGAGAGTCAAATAAGATATGTGTAGAAGTACTGTGCAAGTTATAAGGGAATTAAATGTTCTCCATCAAATTTGGAGCTTTTGAGATGTAGAACAGAGTTCAAAAGACTTTAAAGACAAGGGACAACATTATACGAGAGAAAACCTAAAGGAAGGCTTGTGGAGAAGTTGGGACCCCAAGGGAGAGTGCAGTGGACGTTTGTGAAGTGCATGATCATTAGCACCATATGCATTTGTGCCTCCCTGAAGGCACAGAACACAAGTGTGTTTCCTAGGCTACTTTGACTCTAGGGTGCAGCCATGCAATGTGGTGCTTCTGCCATGTGATGCTCTACTTAGAACCTGCTGTGGGTGGCAGCAAGGATACTGGACACAATGGAAGCTTGGTACACTCTACTCAGTCCTGCGTGATGGCAAGTCTGTGGCTGTCCCAAATGCCTTTAATCATCACCGAGCAGTCTTGGAGTGATATTGAGCATTATTCTTGGTTGCTTAGCCTTCAGTCTCATGTATTACTTTTCTTGGATTTTCTGGAAAGTACTTTATATCCTTTAATCATTCAATTCATCTTTTCCGCTTAAATGGGCACAGATGGACACTCTTGGTGCCAAATAAGAACAGCAGCTGATGGAGATTGGGAGAGTGTTAAGAAGACTGACCAAGGGATCATGGGAATTCACAGAAGATTGCATTAAGCCAGGAAATTATTTCACTCCAACAGTGAGTTCCTTGTGGTGACATACAGAAGTTAAATTTAGATAGGGTAGAATCAAATGTCAAGGGTCTTGAATGCCTTGCAGAGAATAATGATTTTAGAACCATAGGGAAAGGGAATGGTGAACACAGCAGACAAATGATGTCTCTGAATATGAGTTTAGAGCTGAATGAAGACCAAGCTACTTATCTCCCCCTTTCTGCTCGCCAATGGTTGGAATTCAAGCCATAGGAATGGATGCTGGCTAAATTAATCAAAATAGAAAAGACAGGCCATGGGGTAACTACTGAATCAGCAGAAAACCTGAAGAACCAGGTTTCAGCAAAGTAAGGGCAGAGATCTACAGAGAGTCTGGGACCCAAGAAGTGCAAAACAGCCTTTACAATGGGCTTGTTCCTCTGCTTATGCCGTGCTAAGAAGGAGACATCCCACATACTCTGATTAGAAGGCCCAGTAAGACACCTCCCAGAGAGAAAATTGCTTTTCCAGGAGGTCTAGTGTTAAGAGGAGGTGATGGAGATGTCCACTCCCCATGTCTGCCCTTAGAAATAGCTTAAAGACAGTGTACACTTGACTTGCAAAGACACAGAAGCCCATGCTGAGGGCGTGTGAATAGAGGTGAAACAAAAATCATCCACCCGAGTGGCTCTTTTTCTTCCTTGTATAGCAAAGACCCACGGCAACATCCCTCAATAGGTTTACAGCGGCTTCTCATCCCCCCTGCAGGGTTGTGAATTGGGATCATTAAGTTTTAAGTTGTTCTGCTGTCTCTGTGTAAGTGATGGTGTAAATATCGAGATGTTGGGTGGGGGAGCAAGTAATGGCATGACTCTCAAGATCCTGGATTGGCACTTATTAACTGACATCCAGCGAAACTTCGGAACAGCCCTCCTTTACCCAAATTGCCAGCCAGGCCTACTTGATGAGGCCTTCATTAGAAAGGCAAAGCTCATAATTGTAAGCCATGTAGATGCAGAAACCATTAATGTTTTTCATGCCCTGTGGTAGGAAGAAATATATTAAAAATTGATTTTTGGTTTCTGCTTTGTGTAACATTTATAATAAAGGATACAGGAGAAAATATCCTTTAAAATTGATATTTCAAAGCATTTTGGGGTTGTTGGTGTTAAAATAAATTCTTATTAATGGCTTCGTCTTGCATGGTAAAAGGTCAGCATCTGAATATGACAATTTTATCTTCTTGAAGCAAGAGAGAGAGAGAGAGAGATGGTGCTAGTGTTCTTCCATAATTATGTACAAGCCAGTGTTGGCTACAGTATTGGGTTAAACCATTTTTAGATGAGAAATTATCCTTGGAATGCAGTGTAAGTGCAGGGAAACGTGGAGCTCCTGTTCCTTCTTCCGTTTTCTGTCCTTTCGCTCTTTTCTCTTGTCTGTCCATATGCAGTTGGTTGTAAGTTGTTTCCTGGCTGTAGGAATCCAGTACACAGTGAGGCATGTGTTCATACTACTTCTTTGTCTCCGGAATTCTATTATCAGTTTACTCGTTTATAATTGAAGAAGCTTGAGTTCATCTTCGAAGAACACATTTCATTTGATTTTGTTCCTGCCGCAGCTTCCTGGACATGATGTGATGAACATGCAATCCTGTGGGCTATTTTTTTTCTGTTTCTCTAGTCATTTTACATAAAAAATGCTTCTAAACAGGCTGCCCCATTTGTTCTGAATGTTTCAGAATGTGTCTGAGCTGGACTTCCCTGGAACTGAAGTGGCATGCTGCACCTTCTGATGGATTTTCAGTAATCTGGTATAGTTTTGCTACTGATTTTGAGTTTACAAACCAGGTTTATAACCTGACAGAAACAACCATGTCAGATACATGGATTTATCATATGTTTTGTAATTTTATAAATGATGTGGGAAAGGTGCATGCATGTCAGAAAATAGCCTTTGATTCAGAGGAGTTGCCTAGGCTGGACACATTAATTGCCTAACCACCTAAAGTGTATAAAGAATGACATTTTATGTTACCTCGTTCATCACATTTTTAGAAAGACTTGGTTTAATAAAACATAGCAAATCTTCTATGCAAACCAAATGTTTATAATAAATGGAGCATAATCTAACTGTTCTGCTACAAAGTGAATGAAAGTAGTCTCCAGCCAGTAAACTCAAACAGAATAGAGAAGGATGGTTAGGTGACCTCAACAGGCAAGAATTTTACTATTGAATACATTATGTCCTTTCAAATAGTCCTCCCCTGACTTGTTGGAGTGGCTTCAATGTGATGCCGAGTCCTTTCTATAGCAGTAAGCACTCAAGGCTCCATGCAAATTGGATGCTGGAGTCCCAGAGTGGCTGGGGCCACTCTTATCTGAATGGAGCCCTTCTATAAGTGCCAGCTGAAGCAGCTGTCATTGTGATGCAAATATCTGTCGTACTATACAATGAATTGGTAGGTATTAGATAACAGCATGGCCCCCATAGTGTGTGAAAATAGAAAGCAAACTAATATATGCCAATATATCAAATGTATCATAATACGTACTTTTTCTTTAAATTATTGACAAACAGACACCATGTCAGCCTTCAAAGTAGGGAGGGTAGGGAGTGATGATCACAGAGTGTTCTTTTATATTCATAAGTTATTCCATAGCGATCCATTTCTTAAATTTTTTTATGGTAGCTCTATAGAAGGTAGACACCTTCTTTGAAATTTTACTTCGTACTTTCTTTTGCTTGCTTTTAAACAATGATAAGTTTTACAGACAGCTTAACTTGCAGCATAGTTTTCCTCTCTTTAATGTAGAAGGGATTTTATTTAGAATTCTTTGTTTTTTTCCCCACTGGGATCAAATTCAGTGAATGTAGTGGCAAGGAGAGCAATGCGGGGAGGGGAAGGCGTAAATCTGGAGCGCTTCAGCGCATGTGCAGAGCAAAGTAGGCGCTCCACGTGCTGGTCCCGGCATGAGCACTGTACAGAGGCCAGCTCTCTGCTCTTAGGGAAAGGCCGTGGAAATATCTTTTAGGACCCATGGCTACCACCCCCCACCCCGTCCTTGTTTTCTCTTCTTTTCCTCCCACAACAGCTTGTCCCTTTCTTTAGCAACTTTGCAAGTTGTCACAGTTACGAGATGCATCTGCTAGGGCTCCCAGAAGAAGGCAGCACAGAGCTGGTGACCTACACACCAGACACATATTTGCGTGCAGTTCTAGAGGCTGAGAGTCCACGATCAATGCCCCCTGCAGAGTAACTTTCTCCTGCGTCCTCTCTCATTGGCTTGTAAGGCTGTGCCTTGTCTCTGTGTCCTCACATTGTCTCACCTTCCCCTGTGCCTGCATTTCTCATGTCACATCCTCTTCCTAGAGGGACATCAGCCCTACTGGATTATAGCTCCATTGTTACAGCCTCACTGAACCTTAATTACTTCCTTAAATGCTTTACCTCCAAACATAGTGACATTGAGTTAAATTAGGGCTTCACCACATAAATGTGGTGGTGGTGGGGCACAATTCAGTCTAAAAGAACTGCTTTAAAGGCTGTCTGGATATTAGGTTTGTGTCTAGGTGTCCCCTCCAAAACTGCATACAGTCAAGGGGTGACTTCTAGAGTTTGTGATTAACTCATGACCCAAGGCTGGGATTATGGGTCTGAGTCCTGCTGGGCTGGGATTATGGGCGTGAGTGCTACCCCCACCCTGGGGCAGACAGCCTTCAGGCAATAGAAGGAAAGGAGCAAGGCTTGCCTCTGCCATCTCTCTGCCCTTTTGTCTTTTTTTTCTGTTCTGTGCCACCATGTACTGCTGCCCTCTCCCATGTGCCTCTCTGCCTTGGAGCCAGCTAAGTGTGGACTGAAGCCTCCACCAATTGTGAGCTAAGCAAACCTTTCTTTTCTTAATTGTGGTTGTCAGGTATTTTGTCCCAACAACAAGAAAAAAGTAAATCAGACACTGGATAAATGATTCATTTAGACCATTATGCTCAAAGACACCCCAGAAGATTTTTGGAGAGGGAAAGTTATGCATCTCTCTTTCAAGAGAGACCTCTTTATGATGATGTTAATGGCCCCACTTTCACCCTCACCCTTCTTTTGATACCCCCCTTCTGCTCTTTTCAGGATACTTCTTTACGGTGGTTGATTACCCTCATCAGGGTCCCAAGCCTAAAGACCTATCGAGGTGTTCGTGTCTGAACTTCTAGATGCTTTGTTTAATATTGAATAAAGGTTCCACATTGCTTCTTCCCAGCCTCCCCCTATCCTGAGCTTCCCTTGTGTCTCCCCGTTGCACATCCCACCCTGCATTTTCTGTCTCATTACACCAAACCTGCTTCACTTGTCTTGTGAGAATTTCCAATGGCTCCAGATGGCTGATGAAGGGCCGCAGTCATTCCTGCCACCACTCTCCTCATTATCATTGCTAATATTTATTGGGCAGCCGCTGCTCTAAGAATATCACCTTATTTGATCCTCATGACTGTGCCCAGCATGATGCAGGTATTACAGATGTGGGAACAAATCCCTGGGATATTTGGATTTTAGATATTAGACAGGAACTCCTTAATAAATCCAATGATTTCTGCAAGACTGCAGAGTTTATAACTGGCTGAACTTCAGCCTGAACTCAGGAAGCTCATTTTCCACGCCTGACTATGAACTATGGCTCTCACATGTGTTCAATGCCCTTTCAACTGGGGAGAAATCTCAAAGCCACCATAGTTCCATTCTTCATTTAAATTAGTAAAAAAAATCAAGGTCCAGGATAATGCTTATTTTTACATAGTCAATACCACGAAATGCCATCCAATGTATTTGAAGAACCTGGGATTATTTTTCTTTTACAGGCAATAAAAATACTTGTCAGTTTTCAAAATTTAAACACTACTTTGTCTACAAAGCTTCAAATTTTCACAATTCAGCAATATGGATTATTATTTCTACATTATACAGATTGAAAAAGACAAGGCTGGCAGAGTTTAAGACGACCACATAATTAAGAATGGACACAGACCTTCAACGAGGTGGCTCTTCACGATGCAAATATGCTCTTTCCTCTTTGCTGGCATTGCCAGTATCCAGATGTGTGACTCTCAGTCCTAGGGCCTCACCACTGTTACCCTTGAAACCTCACTGCTGAAGTAAAATATGGACACCGTCTTGAGTGAGAGCCAGCCGGTGGTTGCGAGCTGCATGGCGCTGACCTCTGTGAGGCTCCCAGACTCCACTTCTGCGCACAAGAAGGAAAATAGCAGCAATCACACGAGTGTGATGCTTCCTTAATTCGATAAAGTTTTAACACCTTTATCTATGGCCATGAGCATGAGAGATAGGGCTTTAGCCGCAAAGGACAATATGAGTTTAAATAAAATAATAGGAATCAAGGTTTGGCAGTTTCCCATTATGGCAAGTCCACAGTTGTTATTATGGTTCTTACTATTTACTGTTTCTAGCAATATTTTGGCTCCCACCAGGATGTCTGCTGAATTTCCATATACGATTGCCAGACATGCTTTGTGGAAAAAAAGACATGCACATGCACACACACACACACACACACACACAAACACGCACAAGCACATGCACACACATTCTTAAACAAAGAGCAGCTTCTCCCTATGCTATCATTATTGGGTACTCAATAAGTATTGGACATGTTGCAACAAATCCTTTACTCTCAATCTACCCAACACTTGGGCTTGTGTTCTAGGGCTTTATAGTTAGTCTTCTCCCTTTTCATCTTGCTAGGCCATTAGAACTCTTTCTCTTTGATCTCCAATAGCTTTCAAAGGGCTGGGAAAATCTCCTTTACACATCACTCTTTCCCTCCATCTCTTGATGCATGTTAGTCTTTTCTGCACTTGGTGATCCAGTCCCTCAAAGGTCATCATCTCATCTTGGCACTAACAAAGTGATTTTGTTTTATGGATGTCAGTGTCCTCTACCACTGACGTTCTGTGTTTTCTTTTAAGCTTTTGATTTCATTTCAGAAGTAGATCCCATACACTCAATTAGGAACACTTAAAAATCTTCTTTCTACTGGTTTATAGTTCCATCTGGAGGAAGGGAGTTACTCTGCAGAATAAATCGAGTGTGAAATTTGGCTATGCAATAAGAATTCACTTCCGTTAAGGCAAAGAGAAGAGATGTATAAAATTCAAATCATGCATAGAATAAATGCTTTATCTTTAAGAAACATATAAATAGACATCAAACACCATAGAAACATAGAGGGTTTCCTCTCTTTTTTTTTTAAAGAACAAATTTGTGTGCAATTTCAGAGCAAAAACTTTGCAAGGAAAGATTATGCATGTCCAATGCTGATAAGACTGCCCAAATATAAATTTCATGATGCAGTTCCTTTAGAATTCCAACTTTCTACCAGCACAATCAAAGAAAAGAAAATAAAGTTTGAAAGCTTTTGGACAGCCAAGTACAGGCACCTTAGGTAACCAGGAAAGAATTGAGAGCCTAATTCTGTGGCTAATTTGTGACATTTTTGCTATGGCTGCTCTCTTTCAAAGAAGCCACTTACTCTATTTTTGTTCCTTCTTTATCCATAAGATTGCCCTTCCTGCAAATATTTGCCAGTGATAAAAATGTGGGGCAGGAAGTAGAATGAGGCAATCTGGAAGTTTGTAAGGAGACCACCACAGGAGGGCTTGTCTCACCCTGAATTTAGTAATGCTACAATTAATATTTTTTTCTTTTGCTCAACCAAGAGATGAAGGAACCTTAAACTAGCACCTCTGACACAGACGGGAAGTCACAAGCCAAAATCTGTGAGGTTCCATCCCTGAGGACTCTCGGAGCAGCACAGCCAAAGATGTGCATAGAAATTTGTCTCTCACAAATCTTCTAATCAAATAATGAGATTAGCTTACATTTTTATGACATAACATTTACCAAATTGTGACATAAAACCAGTTTCTCCACCCAGATTAAATTTGGGAAATATTGACTAAAGAAAGGAAAACATTTTATTTGAGGAATTTTCAGAACCTTCAATATATCTATGTGCTGTGAATACCTATGAGAGAGGTATAGAAGGAAATAGTAGTTTGATTTTGCCTTCAGTATCTCATAGGTCTTTGATTCGTTGGAACACAGCAGAGATATACTGGTACAGGGCTCCACAAGATATTTTCATGCAGATTATGTTTGAAAAGCGAGCAAATGAATATTTCATCAAGGATGTGTTAAACTATGGTCTGTCAGTTTAATAAAATGTCAGTTACCTGAGGGGCTGCAATCTCTCATCTGTAATCCCAGAGAGGAACAAAAAGCCATACTCTGACCACCTCTACGTACGGTCCCTTGAAACTTTCTGCCTCACGCATCTGTGCTTTCTATTTTAAGAAGCTGCTGTTTATTTGTAAGAAATAGGAAATTCATCTTCCCAGCCTAGGTTTATTCTACTGGCAAGAGATTTCAGATTTTCATTTTTATCATTATCTCTTTAAACCTGATTGTGTTTAACTTCTTATAGTTTCATTATTCCTGAGCATGACCTCCGATGTTTTACATATCAAATTTCACCCTCTTTCCCTAAATGTCTGTGCCTTTATTCCTGTGTCATCAAGGGAAGATGAGCTTTCTCTTCTCTGTTCTGCTTCTCCACCGTCGGTGGGCTAAGCAACCCGACACCTGCAGTGTGGCGCTTCACAGTGGCGTGGTGGTCTAGAACTTAGATCTGTGTTTTCATATTTGGCTAAAAAGTAGTTTTGTGCTAAAAGTATGTATGAGAGAAAGCTCAACAGATGAAGTCAGGTGACTCAAAAACAGACCTAAGTATTATCTGTGCTTTTTGGGATAGAGTTTTTGCTTTGGGAAGTTCCCTATAGAAATGCATTAGCCTTTTATTAATGAGTAAATGAAAAATAAGTTGAGTCTATGCGCACTCTCCCCGCCATACAGATAACATGAATCATTATTATGTATTATCTTAAATTACGTGGAATTTGCTTTACAAGTTTCTTTTAAAATTCTTGCATTTGAGGTAGGGCTAAAACCCCATTAGCCCGAGTGGTAAATAGGTGACGTTCACACAATGGGGAACTGGAATGGACCCGTCCAGCCTGGGGATCAGAACATGCAACTCCTTGCAGTGCTGTGCTGGGTGTCCCCCCTTTTAGTTCCTGGGTTCTAGGAAGGACAGGCAGCTTATGGGCTGTGCATTGGGGCGCCCAAGTGGCCAGCAGTGGATGTGTTTTGATATCTTAATGACTAATGCCGCTGTGCTGCCCTAAGCATGTTTCATGAGAAGGAAATAGAATACGCGCTGCTTTTCTCATTTTAGAAAAATTGCTAAGGAAAACAAAACTCTCAGCCATAAAGACCTTTTGACCTCTGATCAAAGTCATTGTCCCTGCCACAGTGCAGCATGAACAGCTTCCTGGTATTCTTCTGATTGAAACAGGGAGGGCAAGTGGCAGGTAGCTCATTTTGGAAGGTCCCAGCCACACAGGAATATATTGATAAAGGCAAAGGATGTAGCAGATGAGGCCACCCATGGGACCCACTACTTCTCCAGGGTCTGAGTTTAGCACAGCTGTGCCAAGCCTCCGGGCAGCGCTTTCCTATGGCTGCCCACCTCCTCTGTAGTCACACGCCACAGCGTACCCACCCGACTTAAGCATCCAAGCACATAAATCATGATTTGAAGAATTGGAGGGGCTAGACTGGGACATGTGGCTAACAGCTTGTTTTCTGCTATGTTGCAAAATAGCAGGGCTGCGCTCAGAGTTACGAGGTTCATCTGACTTCAGAGCCTGCCATTAACTCCTCCGCTCTTGGCTCCCATGGCAGAGTGCAAGGAGGTCACACCAGGACCCTCAGCCCATGCACAGCAGTGGGGAGAGGGCGGCTCCCATTGGCTAGCATCCCATCTTATCAAACCGTTGCTTCTCTGGTGAGCTGGAATATGTTGTCAAAATGTTTCCTTTCCTCTTCTGCAGACCACTGTAGTAATCCTTTTGCCCAGAGGTAAACCATAGCTATTAAAAAAGAAGACTTTAAATGTTAGGGGGGAGGGGGCAGGTGTGTGTGGGAGGGGTGCTCGCGCAAGCGTGCACGTTACTGGAGACTGAACTCAGGGCCTTGGTGCTTACGCTGAGCTATATTCCCAGTCCTTTTCATTTTTACTTTAATATAGGGTCTTATTGAGTCACTAATTTGCCAAGGCTGGGCTTCAACTTGGAATTCTCCTGCCTCAACAGCTCAGAGTGCTGGAATTATAAGTATTTGCTACCTTGCCTTGCTCCGTGTAAAAAAGTTCACGTTGCTATTAAGAAATGAGGCCTGGCGTAGTTACGACCACAGCAGAAGGGGAGGAAGACATGGAGAGAGAAGTGTAAGGAGAGGAGGAAGGGGTTGCAAAAAAGAATTAAAACGTGTTGTTTACATGCACCAACTTCCCACCACAAGTGCAATGGTCAGAAGGAAGAAATAATAATCATAATCATAATCATAATCATAAACCACAAAATGCTTGTAGTAACTAGTGTTATGTCAGTATGTTCTATTACCATCTCTCAGCCTATGTGTGCTTTTAGGATGATAAGAATTGGTTCCTCATGCTGATGGGAAAAAGAAAAAGGGAGAAGTGGAAAGTCCTCACTCACTCCAGGGGAAAAGCTGTAGGGACACGGGACATTCAGAACTGGTCCTGTCGGTATTGCCTGCTGTTCCAGGGGTGTCTTATGCAGAGCCACCTTTGAGGAAGGCGTTTGCGAGTGTCACCCGTGGGCAACCTAGTGGGAGAAAGACACAGCTTCTCAAAAAGTTCGGAGATTTAGAGCTGGAACCCAAAGTAAAAGCATTAGAGAATCGTGATTTATGGGCAGCTGAGATCTTCATGGGAACTTCGGAAGAAAATCAATAATCAAAAAATTCTATGTGTTGCGGGCCGGCGAGATGGTTCAGTGGTCTAAAGCGCCTGCTTAGCAGGGCTTGGGCCACTGCGGGGACTGCGGTTCGATCCCCGGCACCACATGCTGTGCCAGCGCCACCACCGGGGCAGGCTGAGCCAGCCACAAAATGAATAAATAAAAAGAAACAAACAAACACAACAAGCAAACAAATAAATAAATAAATAAAATTTAAAAAAAAAATTCTATGTGTTGCAATACTTAGTACTTCCTAGAATGCACTACTATAAGTATAGCAAATAAATACTGAGTAGGTACCTTTCTATTCTGTGTGTTCTTCCTGGCACTCAGAGCATCCCCCAAAGTATAAAAATAGCTGCGTTATCAAGATGGGTACTTCGCATGGTAGTTACGAATGAGTTTTTTAGGCTCAGGCTAGGTATAGATTTTAGTAGCAACACTTACTAAGTTAATGACCCTGGAAATGTCACTCAATGTCTATGACTCAGTTTCCTTGTTTTATTGTAAATCACGTGGTGATAACCCCTGGCTTATGGGATTCTTGAGAGCTTTAGGTACTTTGATCCCATACCATTTTGAGAAAAACGTACATGGTTCTCAATTCATGCTATCCATTTATTTAAGAGCCTAATTAGTTTTTTTGGGGGGTGGGTGGGGGGTAGTACTGGAGATTTAATCCAGGGCCTTTACACTAAGTTAGATCCCGTCCATTGATGCTCAAACTTGAAGCTCTCTAGCCTCAGTTTCCCATAATGCTAGGCTTACAGGTCCATGTCAAGCCTTTCCAACCAGACACCTGTCAGGACTCTGACCTTGGTACTATGGCTCTTAGGCTTGATTCCTAGCTTTATTAACCATGGCTCACCCAAAAGTGGGTATCTGAGATGAATATACAACTTATATGGAGTCTTAATTTCTTACATTTTTTTCTTCCTCCAATTTTGCATGCATATATCTGGTAATCTGAACAACTAATTTGAAGACAGTGCTATGCAATACAGCAAATACAGTCAAATGCATGTTATTTTACATAGGGAAATTCTGTATCCTTTGTAATTTTTTATGTTTTAGCACTCTGTTATATACTCTTTAAAAAATAATTCAGGAGCAGCTATGTGGCTGCAGATGAATTGTTTAGCCATGTTCTTCTCAGAAACACAGAGTCCCTCCCAGTGGGGCGAGAGTCTCCATACTCATTGCAGTGGGTCAAAAGGCTGGTCTGTGGGTATCCATGCCTATTCCTTGGTAAAAGCCTTAGCAAGCTTCACAGCTCTGGCCAAAGGTTTAGGCTTAGTAAGTCTCATTTTATTAAGACAATTATTGATAAGAATAAGTCGTTAGGGGCTCAGGAGATAGCTCCGTGGCACAAGTGCCTGCCTGGCAAGTGCAAGGTTGTGAGTTCAAACCCTAATCCTGCAAAAAAAAAAAAAAGTGGTTATTACACAATTGCAAAAGTAAGGGAAGCAGCATGTAACTGTTGCTGTGCTGTGGGTAGAGAATGAGTAAGAAGGAGAAAGAATAATGCTTGAGACCATGAGGTGAGGTGATGCCCAGCTGCACCGGGAAGGCATGGCTTACTGGAGCTAGTGGAGTATCTCTGTGATCTGAAGAAGGGACAGTGACAGAG
Source organism: Capromys pilorides (assembly GCA_004027915.1). Lineage (NCBI taxonomy): Eukaryota > Metazoa > Chordata > Mammalia > Rodentia > Capromyidae > Capromys > Capromys pilorides. The sequence continues at coordinate 15,207 of PVKN010006538.1, forward strand.
ACTGATTTAATGAGAATGAAGATGATGTTGGTAATAACAACATGGTCACAGCCTCTCAGTATTGAAGAATCCTTTCCTGGGTAGTGTTATAGTTGTACTCTCCATTTGGCCACTAATTCTTGAGGCAGAAAAACCCAAAACAAAACAAAACGAAAAAACCTTCCCATGCTTTCCACTTCACAAGGGTGGAAATCGAGAAGGCTGCAGTTGCTCGTTCAAGTGCACCTGGCTTGTGAGTGGTGGCTGTGGGATTCAGATGCTGTCCCACAGATGGCAGGGTCTAGAGGATGTTGATTGTGTAGGATCTGCTGCCTCCACATAGACCAAGTGACAGCAGACAGCCCTGGCCATCCTCTCCCTGCATTCTTCTACCTACTGCCAGTCCCTCCTGTTAGTGCTTTCTCCTAGGAAGCCTTCTTTGGTGTGCTCTCCTCTATGCCTGCCCATGTCCCTGGCTGTGTCCCTTTGTGATGTCTCTGGGCAGCCTTTGCCATGTTTCTGTATCACATGTGCTTCTGTCTCCAGCACCTTCAGCTGGAATGAATGCCACTTCCAGGAGACCTGGAGCTCCTCTACTCACTATAGTATACAAGGAAGATGAAGAATAGTGGAGAGACAAGAAAGAAGAAATGGGGGGTTGTGTCACCAAAATCAAACCTGGCAAGGACTTTGGAGATTCAGATTGTGGGATAAGTTTTAGAAGTCTCTTAGGACAGGTTTCTTCTATTCCTCTGCTCCCCATATTCATACGTCAGAAACAGCTGGTGCTTTCTCTTAGACCTGCGTCTATGAGCAGGTGGTGAGGAGCTCCTGGGGAGGAGATCAGCCCTGTCAGGCAGTGTGTGGCTGCGATCTGCACTGGTTTACTTTACCTACCCTGCTGACATTTGGGCCTCATTGCTCAGGGCCATTTCTGCCAATCTGGTTGATCATCTACAAATTAGAAATTCAGTAAGTAGTTCCCAGAATCATTTTCAAAAGCTGGGATGTAGAAATTAACATGTTAATAATTGGTGCACGGTGGGGTAGATTTTCTTCTGTGGCTTGTCATTGCTCTAATTTGGTATTACAAGAAGGCCATGGGACGCATTCCTTTAATTTTGCTGCACAGAGTGGAGGCTTTTAGGGGTGTTCTATAAGTGTTGATGTGAGTAATGATATTTCACGTGGATTTGGTGGCAACTTAAGGCAGGAAATAAATAGGGTGTGGTAGGATTCATCAGAATTATGAGGCCTTTCATCTCACTGCAGTTTTAGTCTTTAGCTCCTCCTCAAACAACTCTTGGGTTTGCTCTCCACAAGCCTGGGAAGCAGGAAGGGGCAGGCATTTTTTTCTGCACTCCCACTGGAAAACGCCTGGCCTGATACCCTGCAGCCCCTGTGCAGCAAGACATGTGGAGAGACAGCCCTCTTTAGCCCGAAACAGTGTGCTTTTCTCTCAGAGGGAAACCCACTTTATTAATGACGTCACTCACTTATTGCTCCACAACTCAGCTATGACGACATCCAGGCCAAATGCCCGACCTAAAAAAGTACTGCAGGATCAGCCAAGTTTTGACAGACAGACCTAAGTTTGAATCTCAGCTCTGTCACAGAGGAGTTTAGGAGCCCTAAACCCTAAACCACCTGAGCTTCAAATACCTCAGCAAAGTGGTAGAATTAGCAGTGACTGGCATCAGGATAAAAACAGACAGGACAGGCAAGGAAACACTCAGTGGATACTTAATGTGATTTCTGGCAATGTTACTACAGATGTGTGGGAGCTGGTATTTGAAATGGAAGGTGTCTTAAATAACATTTGACATACTCTCCTTATGGTGGCCACTAGCCCTAGCAGGCTGTTTGTGTTTAAATTGATTAAACACATCATTACAAATCTGATCCTTCTGTGTCACCAGACCCATGTCCAACTCTACACAGGACTATTGGCTACCATATTAGGCGGCGGAGATTGGACCATTCCCCACAAGATAGAAAGTTCTGTTGGACATCAGTGCCTCAGGCAGGGCTCCCTTCAAGCTGCACAAGGTTCAGACATCATATTGCTGCAAGAGGGGGTCTTCAGAAGACACAGACCAGTATGCGCCCATTTTCCTTTGTTTAACAGTATTGTTTATATTCGGGCTATGCAAATGGTGTGTAAGGAATCCAGTGCAGTGCGTTTAATAGGCCCACTCCAGAACATCCTGCTGATAATTGTGTTGAGCTCCACAAATGGTGGGTAATTTCCTCTCAGGTGCCTGTTCTACACGCTTGTTTGGCATGCTTTATTGTCGGGTGGATTTACACTCTGCATTTGCCATAAAAACTGTTTCCAAAAGAAACAAGAAGCGTAGCAAGATAAAAAGCGATATAAAAAGGGGATTTTGTGATTTATTTATGTCAAATTTATGGAAGATGACAGGAGGCATTACAGTTCCAAAATTAGTTGTCACAGTCGGGCTGTAAATCCTATAGGACAGGAGTTACAGGAATGGGTTGGGGATTGGGACCCCTGGGTCTGTGAGTGGCCTGTGGAAAGGCCAGAGAAGGCAGGGGACTTCTAAAACCCTCTGCAGAGGGGCTTGGCTGTCCCTCAAGCTGAGGAGCTGGCATTTAGCAGTAAGCAGTGTCATGTGCTTGGCACATTTTAAGCACCTCCTGTGTACAATCTCATTTAATTCCCACTGGCTTTGCTATTTTAATCATTTTACAGATGTGAAAACTCTGTACTTTCTCTCTTTCCCGAGAGGCAGAGTGAGCGAACCGGGGCTGAAACTAGAATAAAGGTGGTAGCTGACTCGAACACACTTGTTTTGCTTTTCCTAAGAATTTAAGTTCATTTGCAGTCTCCACAGCATCCACGCAGCATGCACTGTGCAGACAGAGCGCCGAGCAGACAGAAATGATAAGACCTGGCCCCTGCGATCAGGGAGGTTTTGATCTAGCGGGTGATTAAGCTGATACAAGCAACTGCTCCATGACTCAGCTTTTACAAAGCGAGGCAGGATAGCTATGGAGGGAGCTCAGGGTCCATGAGAAGCAGCTTCTTCATCCTAGCCGCACTGCTGGACCAGCTGCACAGAGAGGGCAGCTTCAGCAACAGAGGACGGTCACGCTGACACCCCTCAGCTCACGGTGAAAACTTTCATTTTTCCAGAACACGAACCCGTAGATTCAATCCATCTATGATGTTTGAAAAATTATGTGTATTTTGTGGTTCAGTGGAATCCTACAAAGAGAAATAGAGGAAGATGAAGCACTTCTCTCAATTATCAAATAGTTTTATTTATTTATTTTAATTGGCATGTAATAATTATTCATTTCTATGGGGTTCGTGTGGTATTATGATATGTAGATATGAGTAATGATCCAAATCAGGGTGATTGGCATAATAACCATGATCCCAAATACGTATCATTTGTTTGTGACAATGAATGCTCAAAATTCTCCTTTCAACCAACTTGGAATTATAATAAATCATCATTACTAGAGTCAGTGATCATACTACGATACATCTGACCAGCACTTATTCCTCCTACCTACCTGGAATTTTACTCTCCTTCATGAACCTCTGCATGTTCCCCTTCCTACCCTCCTTCCCATCCCAGCCTCAGATAATCACCATTCTATCTTCTAGCTCTATGACCTCTATTTCAAACTAGGAAGGCACTGTTGAGACTCCGTTTTCTTGGCTTCCACTAAGCAGTCTTTCTCCAGCCGCTCTCCTTTGATCTCCTTTAAGACATCGTCTTGGTTCAACACTTCAATACTGACGCTGCCTCCCTACCTTAGCCCCAAGGGGACCCTCTTCAGCCATCTCCCATCCCATTCTGCACACAACCCTTTGTGATCCTGTGTATTTTCTGACGACCTCCCACTCCAACACCAGTCCTACTTCCTGTTTCGAGTTCCAGGTCCTTCCGTTCGGCTGTACACTAACCATTTCCAGCAGACTTGCTCAGCTGTTCCAACCTGGATCTTTCCCTGGCTTCACCAGCACACTGAGAAAGACCATGAGCTCCCACCCAGGAACCACCGGGTCATCACTTTTCTCCTCTTTCCTACATTCATCATCACACAAGTCCTTCATGTATCAAAGTCCATCTCCATCTAGCTCGTGGGCTTTATAATGAATCTTAGTTACTGTAATAACAGGAATGATAAGGATCACACTTGCTGGGGAGGGAGTAGTAACTTAATTTACTAATCCTTTCTGTATCTTGGTTTCCCCATCTGTAAAACAGAAGCAAAAGATAATGCTTCCCTTTGGGGTTGCTGGAAGGTTTTAATACATAAGAGGACAGTGGCTAGGGTAGATGAGCACAATTCAGTGTTTGCAATTATAAGTGGACATTTGGAGCTTGGAAGGCTGCAATGAGTCTCAGAGAATCTCCGCAGAACTCTAAGGATTGCTGTTCATCCCATTTGACAGATGAGAAAAATAACTTTTGGAGAAGGAAAATAAATTGTCCACACATCCACAGAGTAGTAAATCTGGCACCTCATCCATAAGGGATGGGCTAAAACATGTCCTCACCTGCTATTTCTGTATTTATTTTAGAAAGATGCCTGCACCAGTGTACTGGCTTCCCTTGACCATCAGCTCCACATGGCCACCTTAACATGCTCTCCAGAATGTTCGATTAGGAAGATAAGACATCAGAACATTCCACCCTTCCTTCTTTACAGGCCTTCCCTCTCTCCTCACTCTGCTGTCCGGCCCCCATTTCCTGTCTCCTTGGCCACCTTTCCAAGAGCTCCAGGAGCAAATGCATGGCTGCCAGGAAAGGGGTTCAGAGAAGCAATTATGTAGTTCACAGGGGCTGAGTATTACAGTCACACATTTATGGACAGTTAAGCTACCCAGAGGATGCTGGGAAATGGATTGACTTTCCTCCAGGGCTCCAGTTAAGACTCTGCCCCCATGTGGAGCTGCAGTTCCTTCCAGGGCTTCTCCACGTCTAAGAGGGAAGATACATCTTCTTTCCAAAGGACTATGAGTCTTATCTAATGACCAGGAAGGATTTCCAGGTGCTGGGAGACAAAGGCACAGCTTCAATTGCTGCACAACACAAATCATATGAGGATAAAGAGAGACAAGTAAATTAGATCAATGAAAGGTCACTCATTTACTCGGCTGGGTATACTGAAAGTTCATCCAGGTTTCTTTCTTGCCAGGAGTGTATGAATTTGAAAGTAAAGATTTTCAATGGTATTTTGCTCACAAAAGTTTCCTGTGGTGTGGAAAGAATGATATTGCTCATGATAATTAGCAATGAGAGAGCTAGGGAGGAAGAACAATCTGAAACATGAATGTCCCCTATCACTTCCTTTTCACACACACACACACACACACACACACACACACACATCATAGAAGTTCTTCTAGTTCTAACACGAGGTCTTCCTTTCTTGAGCCTGTGTTTTAGAAATTGATTGATTGTAGTTTTTCCTGGGGTCTCCACCATGTCAGGATCACAAAATGTCACTTTGAAGCTAGATGGTCCCCTTCTGAAAGGCACAGAGAGATGCCAATTGCAATTCAAAAATCTCAATTTTCAAATATACCCTACAGCTTATACCTGGTGAGAAACACTTTCCCACCCTCGTGGGCATGCTAAGCGTTGTGCTGTGAAAAGAAGGGTAGAGAGTGTTCTTTTGAATGAAATGAACATTTGCAGCTCAGAGCTCAAGTCCCTGGAGTTTAAGGGGCCTCTCTTCTTTTGTGCTGTAGGCTGCACTGCTCTCTTGTGAGCTCAGGGAAGAGCCGAAGACAACTGAAATAGGCAAGTTAAAAGGCCCAAACTAATGACCGTTGCCTTCATCTCCTTCTCAACTTGGGCTTCAGTCAAACGTACAATCTATATGTGCAGGCTCCCAGAAGACTCTGTTTGTGCACTAAGCCCTTAGCAAACAGGAATCTTGTATTGACTTTTGGGATTGCTCAGACTCAGACAAATACTTCCTTGGATAGGAAACATCAGCCCAAAGTTCCAATGCCCAGTTTGGATTTGGAAAAGAAACATTACTGCTCCTGCCTGTTAATTTGTCTTTGGCTGCCTTGCGTTCACACAGTAGGTTCCAGGGGTGTCTTAGGGGAAGGGGAAGAGGAAGCAACATGGGAGGTGTGAAGTTTTGTGATCTGATGCTCTTACTAAAGAACTGCTTGACCTTGAGCTAGTCATCTACCCTCTCTGTGCTCCGTAGCCTCCTACAAAATAAGATTGTGATTAGGATAATCCTGTGGTCCTAACATATGGTCCTTAGGTAACAAATTTAGGTTTAGTCTCTCTCAAAGTTTCTCTATTACCTCTCAACATAAACAGAGTTTGATAATTTTTTTATGTATTTAGTACAGAATCTATAGGGTCTCACTGCACAGATCAGATTTGTAGTGATCCTCCTGTTTTCAGCCTCTCAGACACTGGGATGATGGGTGTGCACTACCATACCCAGTCTAGAATTTGATAATTTGATAATTATTGTTGAGTGAACATTCAGACTTTTCTATCCCACTATATTCTATATAGGTAAAAAAGAATAACACCTTGCTATTTCTGCTTTCTTCTTGGTGTTATTAAAAAATGAGAAGAGGGGTTGTGCAAGATTGGCCCATTTGGCTTTCTCAGCAGAATTTCTTTTTGATTTTTTCCCCAGCCCTTTTTCTTTCTTTCTTTCTTTCTTTCTTTCTTTTTTTTTTTTTTTTTACTGGATACAGAGTTTGATTTAGTTGAAAATGGCACCTAACAGTGCAAATGCTCATTATCTTTATTGGTCATGATCTGCGAACCCATTTCTTTGTCCAAAGCCTTCAAAACAGCTTATTAGTGAGAGTATCCACTTGGACACCTCTAGGACTTCTTTGGCCATGTGGGCTGCTGTCACCCTGTAGGGAGAGTATGATTTCAGAAGCATTCTCTGGGACAAGTATCTCCTCCCTGACACACATGAACAGGGACTGTGAGAAGAAGAGGAAGAAAATGCATCCATTTGATACCTGTCCCAATTACCATAGGTAGAAAGGTCCAGTTCTTATACCACATAGTTATATGCAATTGCAGGTGACACAGAGCTGAGTAGAGGTGTTGTCATTCACCCTGATTAGCACACACTGCTCTGGAAGTTGGCTTGATGCTAGAATTATGCACCTGTGCCTTAATTGTTAGTAAAGGGTAAGTTGTGGTTGTTCAGTATCCCCAGTAGGTTCTGCAGACACCACTGAGCATGCTGAGAACTTCATAGTGGTGAGGCTTCTAGGAAAGCAGGATAAATGATGTCAATGTTCTAGCTGAATTCTTGAAATCCTCAACAGGTAGTACTGCCACACCTGAGTCCTCAACATAAAAGTTTCTGACCTCCTTGCTTTCAAGTCTGATGAAGGTTTGATCAGAGGAATATTGAATCTCACCTGTTCTGTCATCGGAACTTCTGCTGTGAGGGCAGAACTTCTGTGGACAGAACTGTTGTGAAGAGGTAGAAGTAGTAAACTGATACAACTGTCCCTTTCCTGGCATTTATTTATTTATTTATTTATTTGTTTGTTTATTTATTTATTTTTGGTGCAAGGATTGGGGAATCGAACTCAGGACCTTCTGCTTGCTGGGCAGGTGTTTGTACTGCTGAGCAATCTCCCTGGAACTATGGCATTATTATTAGTTTTAAGAATGCGTAGTCTATTTTCTAAAAGTCCTATCTGGAAAATTCACATAAGTGTACCTATATGTTTATTGAGTTACACTTTCTTCCCTACAGACATTTACATCTAACTAAATTGAAACATGCAAACATCATTAATACAAATCTTCCCAGATTATTTCCCTGCTACATTAGATCATACTTGCTGATCAGAGGGTTACTAAACTATCAGTGTTCTGCCATGTGCCCATGAGCTCTACTGGTTTTCCTGGAACATGTTCTCAGAGAAATTGGAGTGACTTACTTTCATGATGCTTAATTTTGTTATGAATTTGGGCAGATTAAAAGGAGCCTGAGGCCTCAGGCAATATACCGGTCTGATGGTTTTCACTCTAGGTAGAGGGAATGGAGCTAATTGAGCATGCTCATTAACTCCTCACCCATCTGCAGGCCACATCACACAATTCAAGATGATGGGACTGTCTGCCAAAAATAGTGACAATTTTACTTGTCCTTTTGGTCACTTGCCCCAGATAAGTATATTATTTCCAACAGGACTCCATAGGCGAGCTATTCAACCAGAATATCCCAGTGGAATTCAAGTTGACTTGTAGGTTTGGCCCATTCCTGTCTCTTAAATTAGAAGCCAAACCTTGCCAGCTCATTTTTCTCGGCCAAATTAGCTGTGATTTACCTACTATCTAGAGAAGAGTTTCTTCATAATATCTTGGCACTACTGACCCTGAAGGGCATATAATTCTATGTTGAGAGGACTTTGTTTTATAGTGTATAATATTTAGCATCATCCTTGGCATCTGACTACTAGCTGTGAGTAATAACCTGTCTCTCTACTGTACCAATTGTCACAACCAGAAAAGTCCCCCAGTGTTGCCAAGTATCCTCTGGGGGACAAAATTGCTACTGCTCTGGAGATATTTCTGACACAAAAGGATGCAAATTTAGGCCTCTGTATCTAAAATAAAGGCTGAATCTTTCTGACCAACATATTGGGAGGTTTTAAATCAATTTTTAAAGGTTAGTCTGGATTATTACCTGATTCAACTCAGCAAGACAAACCATACCATGGTGCGTGTGAAGTGACTGTAATTTATTAGCTCATTAGCCCTGCCTTGAAATTGCCATTTGGAACAGTTGCCCAGGCTGACCAAGCTTATAGGCTGGGTTGCTGTTTTACAGACTCGAGGTTTCCCTTCTGCTTTGGGGCGCTCCCTGCAAGGCCTCATGAGCTCCCTGCTGGTGGGGGGGGGGCATGCACCTCCTGAGAAGCAGCCTCCACTGCGCACCTGGCTGCTGGCAGTCTCATCATCTTCTCAGCTGATGTTGACGTTCTGCTTGAGATGCAGAGGAAAAGCTGATCAAGGAAGTTAAGGAGGAGGAAGAAACAGGGCGAAGTACTCAGGTCTCTCTTCTGCTCCCCACTCAGATAGAAGCTTTCTTTCCCCCAATAAGTAGTCTGATCTTAAAAAAGAAGGAGGAAGACTAACTGGCTACACCTAAGGAGTGACTAAAATATAGAATGAATGTTAAAAGTTTTTAAAATTACACTAAATGAGCTATTGAAAGATCTATTATTCCCCCACCAAAACACTCCCCTCATTTTGAATACATTTATCATTCAGTTCTTGCTACTTCGAATCAGCTCTGGAAGTCCCTTTCAGAGTCTCTGTGACATATGACCAAAATCACCGTATGGTAGGTTCTGCTCCCCAAGTGTCATCCAACAGTGGAAAGGCAGTCTTGTAAAAGCATTACAGCATATTCTTACCCACTTCATTCACCAGATCTGGCACCATACTATTTCTGGCTCTTCTGCAAAACAAAATGACTGCAAAAGGTAAATATTTTGAATTAATTCAGGACATTAAGGAAGCCAGGACAGAGCAACTAAAGATATGAAAGAGGACTTCCAGAACCACTGGAGAAATTGCCAAGAATGACTGATCTGATAAGTGAATCGAGGGGGAGTCTTTTGAGGTGGCTTAATGGCCATGTGTCCTTCACTATAATTGATTTTTAAAATTTAAACATTGACCATATTGTTCAATCACATCTTCCATGCTGCCGTCCTTGCAACTTCCTGGGAGAGTGTGATCCGCAGATTCTTGAGAGCTTATAAAGGCAGCTAGACTTATTATGCTCAGGGTGGCATCCTTCCAAATGGCCAGAAGAAAAGGAAGGATGAATGAATGTCCTTAGCGCCTTGTGGTGCTGCTTTTCTCTCTGATGAGACAGGTAGACAGGGAAAGCTCTCCTCTTCTCATCTTTGTTCTCTCCTTGCTTCTTATTATCACCTTCTGTGGACTTAAAAATTATGCCAGTCAGTAGAGGAGGATTTTCCATTTAGGACTATGTTGTACACATCCTAGCACCATAATAATTATCGAAATATGCAGGAGGGGAACATTTCATCTTAGATTTGATGTCTGCAAATAATTTGAAGACTGGGCAGCCAATTCATATAACGCGATGGATTTTTATCGGACCAGGTGTTCACTTTGTTCCCTGCTCAGCTCTCTGTCAGCAAAGAGCGCCTCCTCCTGTGGACCTATTGAGGAGGACCATATGGTGGGCAGTGCCTCCCCTTCATCAGAGCAGTCACAATGGTATTCATTCTCTGATGAGCCAGAAAAGGGAGATTCCTAGCCTGCACAGGGAACCTGTTGGTGTTGCAAACAGGACTGCGCCTAAAATTCATGGTTTTCATGTGGTGGATACTTCATTTTATTTTCAGTAAATAAATCAAGGGTAGTAGCTCAAGTCATTTATTTGTATACTGAAGTTCTAGGACATGTTCCAAATTCTGCTCCTTCTGTCAATATGAATAAAATTTTAGAGGATAAATGACAATAATAAACAGATTCCTAAAGGAATTAAGATGACTAATATTTTACTTTGGTGGATAACTGGTAATGTTCTCTAACCTTGACGAGTAGGAAGGTCACACCAATCTATTTTAATTCCATGTCTGTGACTGGGACAGAGGCAATTCAGTTTCATATGTAACTTTAAACTCTTCCTAGAAATAATTTTCTATAACATTACAAGTTTCAATATGCTATATTCCATCAATTATTTTTTGGTAAAGTGCAATGACATGTTTGCAAACATAGGCATGTATTGATGTCCACATAAGACCATTTATTTGAACATCACCTTGCTCTGAGAAAAAGCTGATGTCATTAAAGTTAAATGCATGGTTAGAGTAGATTAAAGCTCATAGGGAAGCATTAAGTTAAAATAAAGCAGAATTTAAATACTGTGAAGAAAATTTTGAGTGATGAACTTGGAAACTGTTTAGCCCATGGGCTCAAATCTATGTATGTTCTAATTTCATGCTAGAGCTGAGTCAGGTTATTAGTCATTTGCAATCTCGATCTGCAATTTGTTATTTTGTCTTTTTGAGATTTTCAGAACATTATGTAAGGGTTTTAGTTTTTTTCCTTTATGCATATGCTTTTATTTACATTACAACTTTAATTCTATATCTACTTAAAATTGCCAGCAAGGAAAATGAAAAGTGAATAAAATGATTAATATTAAAATAAACCCGTCCTTGGAACTTGCTTCAAACTTGAATGGAATGGAGTTAATTTCCTGTGCATTTATACATGGAGGAATAAGTGTAGCTTTCCATTTCCCTAAAGATAAATACTTCTTAAACTACAGGAAATACTTCTTATCTCTTATTTGAAATGCTCTTACTTAAGTGCATACCTAAAAATGGACTGCTAGTAATTAACTATGTCTGCTGCAAAACTACTACAGGTTTCAAAACCCAAATAGGCTCGATAATCAGTATAATCCATTTAAACTCAGATTTCCTTTCTCTTGGGCAACATTCTATGTTGCTAGTATATTAGCAATTCATGTTCTTTTTTCCATGTTCTTTAATGCTGTTTCTTTTCTTTTCTTTTTTTTAAAATTATGGCCGGCTCAGCCTGCCCTGGGGGTGGGGCTGGCACAGCATGTGGTGCTTGGGATTGAACCATTGTCCCTGTGGTTGCCTAAGCTTGCCTAAACAGGTGCTTTAGACCACTGAGCCATCTTGCCCTTTAATGCTGTTTCTTAATTGCATGCATAAAAATTGATATATCTATAAATATCACTTATAAAGAGCTGTAGGTTTTTACAAGTAGATGGATAGCTCTGTCACTTAGGAGCATTGTACCTCTTGACAAAGAGAGCTCTCTGTGCTTTAGATACCTCAGCTAAGCAATAGCAATACTTACATCTACTTTATGCAGTAGCTTAAAATAAGAGTAAATGAAAAGCAATTATCTCTTTTTCCATAGTAAGAGCTTAGTAAAATCTGAAGCTATGCATTGTTATCATTGTTGGAATTAAGAAATGGTGGGAAACAACACAGGAAGGATGGTTTGGCGAGACTATGAAGAGCTCACTTTCAAATTTGATGCTGTATATATTGGTCCAGCACTGAAAAGGGTGTCAACTGGGAGGAAAATATTTGCACTTATTTTAGAGAGAAAGATCTCCGAGATCACCAAGAAGACTTCAAAGAGCAGTGACTAATAAAAGAAGAAGATTAAGGACTTGCCACTGGATGTGGTTTGGCAGGAGCATTGGGATGGAGAGGTACCATTTCTGGAGAAGAATTTCAGAGGTAAAGCGGTAAGGACGAGGGAGGAATTCTAAGATTTCCAGCTCTCACGACTGTGTGGATAAGGTGGAGAGACATCATAAAACCCTTCATGCAAAAGATCAACACCCCCGGGGTTACTTAGGATATCATTAATGTTGCACCCTACTTGAAGATAGTTCAACTTATGATTTCTCTGTGATGTGCTGCTCTGTGTGCCCCTCTTTTGCTGAATTCCCAAGCAGCAGCTTGATTGTGAAAGTAAACAAGAGAAAGAGTCCTGCGTTGCTTAGTTCTGATGTTCCATTAGGTAGGTTAGGAACATTCAGTGCATTTTTGACCTGCAGCAGCTTTGACTTATGACAGGCTAGTGAGTACCTAAACACCGAGTTAATTGAGTAAGAATTGTTGAGTGCAGATGTTTGCTATTCAGAGTGTGGTCCGTGGACCAATATCATTGACATTGCCCAGACACTTGGTGAAATTCTAAATTCCCAAATCCAATACCAGACGCCTTGAATCAAAATCTGCATTTGAACGATAGCTCCAGGTGCTGTGTGTGCCCGGCAAAGTCAGAAGGTCATGGTCTGCAGCAAGCATTGGCAAACCACCGTCTCTCATCCAATTACCACCCTCCCCCATTTGTTTTGTACAACCAGGAATGATTTTCCTCATTTGAAGTAGTTGAAAAATAACCAAAGGAAGAAAACTATTTCATGATACATTAAAAGTATACAAAATTTAAAATCCAATGTCTATCAATGAAAATTTATTGGAACACAGCCTTTGTTGACATACTATCTATTATTGCTTCCATACAATGGCAGAGGGGAGAATATATGGCCCTAAAAACTAAAAACACTTTTT
>PVKN010006539.1:0-28307 GCA_004027915.1 Capromys pilorides
TCCAGGCCTAAAAAAGAATCCATACAGATTTTGTAGAAATTTGACTCAAGTTTTCCTACCTTATTGTCGAAGAGGATGCACTTAAGAGTATTTTGGGCTTGGAGAATTCTTAGCCGCTTGGAGCGGGGGCAGCAGTTGCCATTCTGGGAGGAGGATGGAGATAAAGGAAGCACTCAGATGCTGAGAAGTGTTTTCCCTTGTCAGCATGAAAAATATCCTCGGCCTCATCAGGGTGGGAGAAGGGAGAAGGGAGGATCACCTGGGGGTCAGCAGCTGTTCTCCCATCCCCGGCTCTCCAAGCCCGCCCCAAAGGCTTCGGTATGGACCGAGGTCCATATTCATAGCCTTCTGCGCTCCTCGAAGCATTATGGTGTTTCAAGTTCTTCTCCCTGCCTCCTGTTCCACGGAGCCACAAAGATGGCAGCTGCCATGGATTTCGTGCTTCCTCATACGAGTGAAGGTCGTGGCTCCTCACGTATGTCAGCCTATTGAATGGAGCAGTCTCTTTAGAGGGAACTGAGGGCCCCCAGCTTTCCTGCTGAAGTCCTTGGGGGCTTCCCATCACCCCAGAACACCAGCTTCCAGCCACGCGCTTGCCCGCTCTGTGCAGCAGCTCTGGCTCCTTGTCCCCAGCCTCCACCCCACAGCGGCCTTGCTGCTGCTGTGCCCTGCGCCCTGCGCCCTGCGCCCACCTCCCTTGCTGCCCTCTGCTCAGATCCGTCTCCCCAGCTATCTGGTTCCTTCTCCTTAGATCTCAGCTGAGATGTTGCTTCCTTAGCGAGGGCGTGCATTTGCTAGGGCCGCTGTCATAAAGTGCCGTGCGGCACCTTAACAGCAGGCACATATTTATTGTCTCGCAGTTCTGGAGAACGGAAGTCTGAGGTCAAGGTGTGGGCAGTGCCACTTCCTTTTGAGGCTTTGAGACAGGATTTGTTGTAGGCCTGCTCCACTGGTGCCGTGCTGGTCTTTGGCCTTCCTGGATTTGTGGCTGTCACCCTGATTTCTGCCCTCACCTTTGTGCTGTTCTCCCAGTGTGTGTGTCCTCTGTGTCCAGATTTCCCTTTTTGGCAAAGATGCCAACCGTGTTGGATTAAGGGCTGCGCTACTCCAGTATGACCTCACCGTAACTAACCACAGCTCGCCAGCACAACGTGGAAGAACGGGTGAAGAGGGGACAAAAACAGGCCAAGGAAGGAGATCTCCGTGTTGGGGAGAGCTGATCAGAATAAAGAGCAGCTTTTGTGGGTGGTTTGGGAAGCAGCAGTGCTTCCTTTTATTTGAATCTTAGGTAAAGGGTGGCAGCAGACAGGGCTGCTGCTGCTGTGTGGTGTTTTCAGAGGTGTCAAGTGGGACACACCGCCCCGCCGCATTCTGCAGGCTCTCAGGTCGCTGTGCTGGGTGTGCACTCACCCCGCTCTTCCCCTCATTTGCCACATCTACACAGACTGTGTGAGGCTGTGGTGGAACAGGGATGGCGGTGCGGACTGTGTCAGGCCGCTGCAGTGTGCTGGGGGTAGGGGTGGCAGTTTCCAGCCAGGCCTCATGGGAGGTCCGAGTGGGAAGGGCTGGGAGGCAGGGGGGCAGTGGTTCCACCTCTGTGTTCACCTGGCTGGAGCCCAGAGAGGAAGCGGCACCTCACGGCAGCTCACCCATCAGTTTTGCTGCTGAAGTATGCTGAGGAAGCTGATCTCGTGGGGACTGCCAGTTGTTTCCTCTCTTGCCCTCCTTGTCCCCTGCTGTGAGTTTGGGAGATTTCTGGTCTGGTGCCTGTCTGACTCTTTATTATGCTTGACTACAGAGGGACCCCAAAGGCAGTCCCTCCAGGTATTCACAGTCCTCTTAGGGGGGCGAGATGCGCCCTAGCAATTTGTGTCAGTGACCAAAGGGTGGTGCTTTCCCTGCCTTTTCTGTAGTTGCTATAGAGGAAGTGGAATCTTCAGTTCCTAGGGATTGTGGCCTGTAGCTGCCGGAAAGCATCTTGGCCTCCCGGATGCCCTGCGAGCCACATGTCCTGCTCAGGGGACACGTTCAGGGGCTGGAGCTAATCTAGCTCCAGTGTCCTTGCTTGTTCTTTGGTCTAGAGACTCCTGAATTTTTCTGCTCTGTCAGACCAATAATATCATAATTTACTCCTGGGGCCACTTGGGACTTGGAGAATGCATTGACTGGGCTCTTCTCCAGCGGGCCCCTTGGAGCACCCTGAACTCCAGCCCAGCATGGGGTTCTGACCTGGGTGGTGGTAGTGCAGAGGACAGGGTGCTGAAGACCAGTGAGATGGTGACCATAGAAAAACAAGTGGGTGACTATTTGTGCTCAGAGAACTTTTGGACCTGCCCTTTCCTAGCCAGCAGTGACCTTTTGTGAGCTGAAAAAAATCCCCTCCAGTCCACATTTTCTCAATGCAAGAGAGGAAAAACATTTGCTTGGAAAAGCGGTAGATTAAGTGCATACTGAATGGACGGTGGTGGGGTGGGGGGGGTGGAGGATGAGTGGGTGAGTAGATGGATGCTTGGGTGGGTGGGTAGATGGGTGGACGGGGTGCATGGGAGTAGGGGGGTGGGTAGAAGATACCACAAAGCAGATGGGCACCTTGCTGGGCCTCTCTCGGCCATAGGAAGGGATGAGACGTCTTCTTCACCTCAGCAGTGGAGGTGTAGGCTGAGGAGGGTGAGCTTTGCAGCGGGGTGAGCACTGCCAGGCCAAGCTGCCCACATCTCTGGGTCCTGGAGGTCTCTAGCCTCTGGAAGACAGCTCCTGTTTGGCACTCAAGGTGGAGGCTCCCCCAAGGCCTGTGGCTGGGGCAGCACTGGGGCGCTTCAGGACGGGCTGGTGCCTGTATGAGGGCCTGCTCTGGGCCAGGTGTGCTGTTTGCCTAGGTGCTGGAGGGGTGTCATGGTTCCTGCACATAGAGGAGAAAGCGGGCTCAGAGGGGTTGAAGGTAGCTGACTGGAGGTTCAGGCACTGCTGTGCACCTTGCCATCCTCTTTGACTCCCAGTTCCAGAGACCAGAGTCCTGTGATTGGATTGGCCCAGAATGCAGGCCCTCATGAGAGATGCCTGCCTCAAAAGTCCTGCTGAGTGTTTGCCAAACTGTGGTGAAGTGTCTTGAGCTGGGCCTGGCGTAGAGCAGGTGCTCAGTGTGCGTCAGATACTGGCTGGATTTGAACCTGGGCCTTTCTCACTTAAAAATGTGTGCTTTGCCTTTCACTTGGTAATTTGGAAATCTTTGGACAGTTACTCTGGCTGAAGATTCCAGAGTGCATAGCATGAGGCGCTTCCTTCAGGCCTACAAGTGCATGTTTCTCACCTCTGTGTTGGGGATGGCTGTGGGAGCACCTGGAGATAGGCTGTGCATATGCAGGTGGCAGCTAGGAGAGCCTCTTCTCCACAGCACTCCGCACTTGGGGTGCTGCTCCTTCTTGAGCTCACTTCCCAAGCTCTTTGTTGGCAACCCACTGTCATGTGGATTACCATGACTAATTCCACTTGCCCCTTCGGGATGGGCTTTGTTTATTGATTTTTGGCAGTTACAAAGAGGGCCCCAAGTGTTGGCAACTAGCAGGTTGGGTTGGCCCAGAGTCCAAGAGCTGGGTGTGCTCAGCAATCCTTCCTAACTCTTGTGCTTCCTGACACCAGTTTTCAGATGGTGGTGGGGTGAAAGCCTTGGTTCTTCCTGCTGAGATTTCAGAATTGCCCCCTTCTAGAGCTGTGGGCAAGCTGCTTCAGGAGCCTGTGTGTCCCCTCAGACCCTATCTCGGGCCACATTATAGCTCCCTGTCACATTGGGGGAAGGTGCCTACCCAGCTGTGGCACCAGCCCCTCCTTTTCCTGAAGAAAGCAGGCTGCTTAGGAGTTTCTGTCTTGGAATGCAGGGCCCTGGGTGCAGGGATGGCCATTGCCTGTGCTTACTGGTTACACAAGCTCAGTGGTGATTTTTGTCTCCTGACCTCATCTGTAAATGGTCGCCAAGGACTTGAATGTGTATCTGCTCAGTTCCACACATGGCCGGTGGTGAAGGCCCTGGTTGTCAGGGTGAATTTTTAGGATTGTGCTGGTGGAGAGCCAAGCTGGGCCAGAAAAGGTTGTTTTATGTGGCAACAGTCCAGCCTCCCGTGATCCCAGAAATACTCCATGAGCTAACATCTGTGCCCTGGACTCAGCTCATGGAGCGTGTGCACTGATGCCTGGCCCCTCACCCTGGCTGGAGGTGGCTGTAGGAAGGATGTGTCTTTAGCATCACTTTGCAGGTGAGAAAACAGTTCTAGGGGTGAGGCTATTCCCTCCCTGGCCTGCCTGGCAGGACACTCAGTCCTGCCTTCTACTCTTGCCTGGAGAGTGGGGAAGCCTCTGTGCTTGGGTGCCTGGGCAGGAAGAGTCAGCCAATCCCAGAGAAAGGTGCTCTGCGGGCAGCAGAACCCTGCGGTTTCCTCCCTGGCTGGGAGTGTACACCGCCTCCCTTCCGTGTACACACAGTGCAGTCAGACTTTGTTGTGTGGCCTTTGACTCCCCTCTGTGTGGCTCCAGGTCTGTCAGCCTCTTCTCCGTCCCTTCCCTTCCCTTTTATTACCAGCCTGTGATTTGTGTTTTCCCTTTAGGACAGGAAAGCCTCGTGCCTGGTGACGGAGGGTTTAGTTCCCGTTGGCTCCCTCAGGCCAAGGGCACTGCTATGAACAATAACAGAGGTGGAGCAGCCAAGGTGCGTGGGCTGAGGGCTCCGGCATGCCTGCTGGGAGCTTCGTGGGCTGCTGCTCTGTATGCTGGTCAGAGTGGGTGCACCTTTCACTCTGGTCAGTTTCTGCCTTTTGATCCCAATGGATCACACAGGTGATCTTCCTTACAAGGGAGCTCCCCATTTCTCTGTTTCATCTGAATATCAAACTATAATTTAAAAGCTCCAGCTGGGGCTGGGCACATTGACAAACACCTGTGATCCTAGCACTTGCGAGGCTGAGACAGGAGGATCACAAATTCGAGGCCAGCTTGGGCATTAGGAAGATGTCTCAAAACACAAACAATAAAAAACAAAACCCCAAACAGACCAAATTAACAAAATCTCTGAACCCCAGATGGGACCTGTTTGATTTAACTAACTTTTCTCCCCTATTTCTCATCCTTTCCACACTTGTTTCAACAAAGGAAAGAAGAAAAACTTGGGGTCAGGGACACCTGTCTTTATCAGTGAGAATGGACGAGGCAGCTGTGTTCACCAAGGCCTGAGACTTAAACCTGGGAGCTTCCTCACTGTGTGGTGGGTCCGTCCAAAGTGCCGCAGGACCTCAGTCCGTCATACCCCTCAGGGCACGAACATCTTCTGTCTGGGAGGTTGCTGGGTTGGTGCCAGGGGAAGAGAGAGCCCTGAGGCTTCACACCTGTCACTGAGGGCCCTGCTAGGAAATGAGGGGCCACTTTCTCCCACAGGTCACTGGCCAGAGCCATTCTCACCCACTTAGACCTCTGATTGTCCTGTTCCTGTTTTGCTCTCTAGGGTTTCCCACAGCAAACACCTTGGCATGGGACCATAATACAAGCGCACACCCATCTCTGAGGCCTTGTAGCTTTCTCTCATGGTGGCTCTTGTTAAGCCCCTGTGATGGCTGTGCTGTCAGCAGGAGCCTGCTCTGTGCTCTGGTCTTCTCTCTTGTCCACGGGCCTTTGCAGTCCAGCATCATCAGGCCATGGGGCCACCATGGCTTTTCATCTTCCTGGTGTGAATCATTAGCTAAGTTGCTCTTGCTTCCTGTTTGCCCCATTAATTGGAAAGCAGTTTTGAGAAAACGGGAAGCAGTCAGAGTGGGTAAAGTGATAGTCTCCTTCCCTGAGGTGCTGTCCTTGGCCCAGCCTGCTGGTCTTGATGGCTAGGCACAGGTGTTCTCCTGCTCCCAAGGGACAGGTTGAGTTCTTTTGGGAGCAAGTTGCAATGGCAGAGAACCTCCATCTCCTCTCTGAGCTTGCTGTGCCAGAAGCCCTGGAAAGATGCACCTGGACTCCACAGAGGTGGTTGTCTGTCCGTGGGTTTTTCCCTGCGGTGCTCAGACCTAACCTCTCCTTCCTGAGATCCACGTGTGCCTTTGAGGCTTTTAGTCCTGGGTCCTTGGACGATGGAGGCTAGAGGCGTCTGTCAGACTTATACCTTGTTGCCTCTTTGCATGGGACATTTGTTTTACTTTTGGCTGAGGCACAACTTGTGACCATGTCTGGGTGGCATCTATTTGAAGCCACAGCTGAAAACACTTCATTGCGCAGGGTGCCCCAGGGAAGGAGGAGGCAAAGAGAAGCCCAAGGCCTCTGGGATGCCTCTTGGGTGTGGAGTAATTGTCTGGCCTTGGCAGGAAAGAGGCCTGGGGCTCTCACTCGGCTTCAGCTGTAGCTTAGCTTTCTGGCTGTTTAAGGAACTGGCTTTCGTGGTACTCTTAACTCCATGCTCTCAGATGTCACTCAATCCCTGTGATTATTTCCTTATCTGTGCCCCACGGAGCCAGTGTTTGTTAGCATATCGCCCAGAATAGTCACTTCATAAAGGGTGGTCGTCATATGGAGGACAGAAGTTTTGGTATGGCAGCATGCTTTTTGAGGCCTCTACAGTCAGCCAGTAGAAGCAGCCGGGACTTTGCAAATTCATGTTCTGGCCTGTGTTGGGCTGTCATTGGCACAGTACCAGGGAGGTTCCTTCATCAGTAGGAATGGAATAACAAGGAGAGGGAAATACCATAGCTGACATTTACTGAGTGTGGGGCACTGGCGACAATGCATTTGAAGCTTTGAGACCTCCTGGCCTCATTTAATTGCTTTGCCCCTGTTGTGGGCTCTGTCAAATTGTCTGGAGAATTGCCGCGGAGACCCTGCATGGATCAGGTTCAGAGCAGAGCCTGGCACAGAGTAAGTGTGCAAGAGCCTTGGGCCAAAGCTCTGCCGCTGAGGTTTCTTGCTTCAGAAATGAAGTCAAGGTTCTGAGAAGGTGCCAGCCCTGCAGGTGCCCTTGCCCCTCACTCCTAGTCACAGCTGAGTGAGCCTGAGGCGCAGCAGCCTACGTGGGCTGTTCAGGAAGCTGTAGGTTTTGCGCAACAGCCCTGTACTTCCTTGATCCTGCGGTGCTGCAGGCTTGGTGGTGAGGGACTCCAAAGCCAGAGATGATGAGCAGCCGCAGCGTGTAGGTGCCAGGCCATGGCCGCAGTTCCACAGAAACAGTGAGTTAAAGAAGTGGCTGTGTGTTTGGAAGTCATGGTGCAGTTGTGGGGAGAGGCACCAAGCACCTGGGAGTAAAGGTGAGATGAGGGAGTCTCAGATGCTTCCAGCTGAGGAAGGGTGAGTTGAGAAGCATGAACATTAAACTTTTGCTTTTGGAATGAAACAGCCCTGTGAGGTATAGGGAGGAGTCACTTGTGTACTTGCTTTGTGAATGTGGATACTGCTGTAGAGTGGCTAAATGACTTTCCCTGGAGACCCAGCAGGGGTGGGTGGTTTCCTGGCCTGGCTTGCCCCTGCCCTTCTCTGGTTCAAGTGCAGGGGTCAGGTCATAGTTTTGCTCACCTTGCTTAATGGTTGGGCATGATTGGGTTAATTATTTTGGAAGTCAAAAGTCACTCCTGGCCCACTGGAGTTGGCAGGCCTTATCCCATCTCCTCTCAGCACCCTTCTCCCCCAAGCCTTGCTGCTCTGTGACTGAGGAAACACTGGCTTCTTGTTCTCTCCAAATTCTGAGCCCTGCTTGCTGTTCAGAGTTGCCTGTAGCATTGGCCTCTAGCATTGGCCTCGCAAGATGGCATGAGTTGGAGGCAGAGTGCCCATGGGCTTCCCCTGGCCTCAGCGGTGGCCCTTTCATCAACCTCCTCAGTCCTTGCCTAGAGGGATGAATCCGATTCCTGCTCCAGAAGAGAACAGGAAGTCCTGGAAATGTTCTCTTTCCTGGGGGCACAGTGTGGTCAGAAAAACAGAATGACAAACTGGAGCTGCTTGCTTATGCCCAGGGCCATCCCTGGCCCATCGGAAGACTGTAGTATCCCCCCTTCTGGAGCCTTTTCCCCTTGGGATCCCCTCCCTTGCAGAAGCCCCTCTCCTAGGGGTCCTGTCATGGTTTGGGGTTCTTGCAAGGGGGAACAATATAGTACAGGACACATTTTATAATAGTATTTTACAATGAATCACCCAAGAATTACATATGAGAAGTGCAGAAAATTTGTTCACACACATAACACTAAAGACTCCAGCTGAGAGCCTGGATCCTACTTCAGGGCTCTGTGCCGGAAAGGCACAAAGCTCAGTGGTGTGGTGGAGGCTAGAAGTCTGTGCCAGCAGAACGAAGGCCCTGTGTTAGCAAGCTGAGGGATGGACTGGAGCTAGGAAGCAGCACTCAAGGTAAGCACTAGAGCTCCCTCAAAAGTACCACAGCCACCCCCAGCAACAGTGAGGTCCTGAGCTCCTCCAGTGATGAGGAAAGCTGAGTTCCCATCATAGGAAACTGTTGCACAGGAAAGCCAGTGCAACAAGCTTCTCCATGAGGCTGAGCCATGCACCATCTCCCCCTCTGGAGCCAGGAAGCAGTGCTCAAGATGAGGATCAGAGTTCCTCCAGAGTTCATCAGCAAAGCCGGCATGACAGAGTCTTCCAGCAGAACAACCCAAGAAAGCTAGTAGCTTCCAACAGCTCCAACAGCTTCTCCAGTCAGCATTCCTAACTGCATTTTGGCAGCTTCTTCTGTTCTGCCTTTATGCTGCTGGCAACAACCCTCAGGTGGGCCTCCTGGGCTCAGCACCACACTAGCTTAATTCAGCTGGGTGTATTAAATTGACCACCATTTAGAAATCCACTACAGGGTGTCCCCTGCAGCCACACTCTCTCCCATAATGCCCTGTCTGCCCATTGAGGCCTGGTCACCTCCTCAGCCAGTGATATGATGGAGGTTCCTGTTTGGTGTTTGCAGGGGAACAGAGTCTTTCAGAATGTTACATTTGGCTACTTGGGAAAATGAGGTACCCCAGCAGCCTCTAAAACCCCAGTGGCCCTGTTTGTGGTCTGCAAAGATGCTATAGGAGAGGCAGCAGCCAGAGAGTGTCTGAACCTGTGCTGTTCTCCTGCAAAAGCTTTACTGGCATAAAAAAAGTTTGGAAAATACACAGAACAAAGTGGCTAGCTTCCAAATCTCAACTGTTTACCTTTAGCAGCGCGGCCAGGAACGCAGAGAACTTATTTTCCAAACAGCCTATTGTTGTCAGGTCCGTGTGCTTTAGGCTGGTACCAGAGGTGTCCTTTTGTCCACCTCCTTCCCACATCCTCAGGGGACCCCCTGGCTCCTGCCTTGCTGATTTCTTTCTCTGTTTTTGAGTCTCACTATATATTTCAGACTGGTCTTGAACTCATTGTGTAGCTCAGACTGGCATGGAACTCATGGTGATCTTTCTGCCTCAGCTTCCCGAGTGTTGGGATTATAAGTGTGTGTTTCCAAGCCAGGCTGATTTGTCTCCAGTGCTGCAGGGAGACCTGAGACTTACTTATCTTTGGAGATGTGGGTGACAGGTGTGGTTGTGCCAGCAATGTGGTTTTTGCCCGATGTTAACTGTGTTTGTAACTGTCTTGGTCTGAAACCATTGGCCTCCTGGTGTGATGCCCATCATAGTGGGGCACATCAGGAAGGGTTGACATCTGTGGCACCTCAGTCGTCCCTCTTCTGTCTCTTTGCACTGACTTCTCTACCTTCCTTCCAACTCTGCTTTTTTGGGGGGAAGAGGGGTTGGATCTGAATGTTCTGTAATATAGTAGGCAGATTGAACTGGAAAGGCCCTTGGAGTTTCCCCTTTTTACTCCAGGGGAAGCTGGAGCCATAGATGTGGTAAACCAAGGTCAGCTGGCAACTTGGCAGGGGCTGGCGCAGGGCTCTGCTGCCTGGTGTCTGTCTGCTTCCTGTTGCTTGGTTTGGTTGTCACTTTTCTATCCCAGGTTCTCAGTATCCTGGGCTGAGAAGGGAGAAGTTTGTTCCCAGGGCCTGTGCTAGGTCTCAGGAAGACATCTGGGCTGTGCCACCCCTTGTCCTCTTCCAGGACCCCACAAGGACTGTCATGGCCTCAACTGTCTGGGTCTTGCTGTTCTCTTGTATGTGCACAGCCTCGTCACCATGGGGAGAGAAGCTTATTCTTCAGTCTCCTTGTGAGGTCTCAGGTTTACTTTATTCCCCTTAAGTAGGCGAGATCCCTTAACATTTCCCCTGGCAAATAACAAAAAAGAGGAGGTAGGATCAGCAGGAAAGAACTTGTACATTCTGAAAACATAAAACCAACTACTGTACATGCCCAGGTATGGGCAGGCATGAGGAGCCCATAAGGAGCAGAGTACCCCCAAGTGAACAAGTGTGGTGCGCTGTCACCACCCCAAAGTGTAACTGGAGCCCTGGGAATAGCTGTTTGGGGAGGGGCTATGGCTGCCACCAGAAAACAACAGGTGGCGGGGCAGGGGAGCACGAGAAAAAGAAAAGCGGTGGAATAAACACCTAGCAGCTTCCACCTGCCCATCTCTGCTGGTGCCCCTGATTATCCTGACTCGCTCAGTGGCATGGCCTCCCAGTGCACCAAGTGGGCACTGAGCCAGAGGAGGGACCTCGAGTGGTGGACAGACTGAACGCCAAGCACCGTACTAGGTCCCAGTTTGCACCCTAGCCCCTCTGCTTCCTCTTGCTGAGGTCCCAGGGAGGTAGGTGTTAAGTGACTGTTCTCCACTCCTCATTGTAAAATTGTCTCTCACAGTGGCTGGAAATAAAACAGCACAAGCACTGGTGAACTCTGAGCACCGTTCCTGCTTGGAGTGATCATTTGTAGCTGGCATTGGATGGCATTGCTGACAGTGGAGAGAAAGCCTTGAGTCCTGGAGGAAGTGCACTGGGCAGAGATGAGGCTAGGTGGGGCCCACGGCCTTTTCTGGCCTCTGCTGAGGCCATGTGGGGGGTCAGCCAGGTGCCAGACTGGCGCCATGGCCACCATGGGATAGGCCTTGCAGGTGGTAGTGGCCGTGTGCTGGCGGCAGACATCTGGCCGCTCAGGAAGCCTGGTGTCAGGCTGCGTCGGTTGTTGGCATGTGTTCCTGGCTAGGGATCAGGGGATGCCGACTATCAGCCAGCAGCTCTGACTCCCTTAGGACCTGATCTGCCCAGCCTGGGTTCTTGAAAAGATAGGCTCACTCCCCCGTGGCACAGCATGAGAAGCATGGCCCTGATTGCGGGCAGCTTTGTTCTTCACTGTAGTTCACGCAGTGTCCACATCTCAGCCCAGTGCGGGTCTGGCTGGGCTCTTGAGGTAACAGCTCCTAGATTTGCCAGGACCACAGCTTTGCTGAGACTTTCTGTGCTTTTATAGAAAGAGCATTCACTCAGATACAAGGTCAGGTTAGGCTCCCTGACGTCAGTCAGTCATTTTGCTTAACCTCTGAGCCCACCTCCCCTAGGTTGTTGGGCAGATGAGATATATTCAGTAAATGCTTTATTTACTTATTTTTTTTTTAACACAACCATTTTATAGCATTGCCTGCTTATGTGTTTTCTGCCCCTGGGTGGGCACAGGGTATGGCAAATTGGGCATGGGGACCAGAAGTGCCATTGGGGTCCCTGCCATCAAGCAGTTAGAGGAAGAGGCGAGCTGTTCTGTGTGCATTTTACACATGGTGGATGAACGGATTGTGCTTTCTTTGTACTTGGAGCAGGGGCACCCCAAGGGCCCTTGAGCTGCCCTGCCCTGGTGGCAAGCCTGGTGAGCTGTCCTCTCTTGATGTGCCACAAGGAGGTGGTGGTCCTTGGGCTTCAGGGTCTCCTGTAGAAGGGGCAGCGGCACAGGTGCTAACTTTGTTGCCTTCATCTTGGTCCCCGCGCAGCTGAATCTCAGCCGGCCAATTGAGGAGCAGGGCCCCCTGGACGTCATCATCCACAAGCTGACCGATGTCATCCTTGAAGCTGACCAGAACGACAGCCAGTCCCTGGAGCTGGTGCACAGGTTCCAGGTGAGTGAAGACAGCTGCTGGCTGTGGGACTCCACAGCAGGCAGAGGAGAGGCCTGGGAATTGCCATAAGCTACTGAGAGGCTGTAGCTGCTGTCTCAATGTGCGGTCCACAGAGGTGGCTCTTCCCTGGCAAGACATGGCTCCTGGCAAGCGCTTCTCTGCAAGTGAGGCCCCAGCCTCACAGGGCAGACACCCAGGGCAAGTGCCACACCTCCCCCCTAGCTTCTGTGGATGTGGGCAGGTCACTGTGAACCCAGATGTGAGCGCCACCTTCTCAGCACAGGGATGCTCAGCCTGGCCCCTTGACATTGGGATGAGACCTTTTTGCTGTGCTCAGAGCAGGGAGACCCCGAGGGCCTTGAACTAGGTCGTGCCTTGCTGGTGAGCCTGCCCCCTCTGCCTGTTGCCCTGGCTGCATGAGCAGCGCTAGAGATGCTGTACTGAGTCCCCTCACCCATTTCCTCAGCACCCTCCCAGTTCTGACTCTGCAGTGACTGACCGGCACCTTGGGGTCTTCATGCTGTTGAGCAGTTGCTACCGCTGCCACTGGACTGGGCTGTGTGTTTGCTGCTGTGGTCAGATGTGATTCTTCTGGGAATCAGCTCAGGATCACGAAAGGCAAAGTCGACTATATTATCAGCAAAAAAGCAACCGGAATAGTGGCTGTTCCCCGGGCCTTCCTAGTGGGACAGGTGTGCCTGAGCTTGGCATCCATTTCTGTCCATCAGGACAAAGGGGCTTTTGTCACGTAGTAGCTGTGCTGCTCGCAGTGTTCTTCTTTCCCATGTAGTCAGAGCACCCTCACTTTCCAAGCCATCACCTGCTTCCTGGGCCAGCTCTGTGCCACAGAATCCTGCTTGCCACCCAGGAGTGGCCCTTGGCCTGCTGCAACTGCTCCAGGCCTCTGGTCTTGATGGTGGCAGGACTGGGGTGGGGTGGGTAGGTGCTCCCACATCACACTGTGCTCCCAGTGTCCCTCCTGCTAGCTGGGCTATCTCTTATCATGGGGCTGGGGCCACGGGAAAGGCATAGGCATGGTTCTCTGTAACTTCATGGAGCCACAGCTTTCTTATTTGTAAAATGGGTGCTGGTCGCAGGAAAATCTCCTGGCCTGTTGGACAGAGCAGATGTGGAGTGTTGCTACCAAGCCCAGCCCCAGCAAGCGCTTCCTGGAGATCCACATTGTACTTGCCAAGTGGGTTCAAGCATGAGCAAACAGGAAACATTTGCCTGGTTGACTGACTGTATCCTGGGCCCCTGTCCCATGGCGGGTGAGCCTGAGAAGCACTCACTCACCCCTGTGCCCATTTGGGCTCCACAGCCTCTTGGGGCACGACTTATCTGCCTTGTTTTATAACCAGGAAACTGAGGGTGAGGAGTACGTGCAAGGTCTCCACAGGGACCCAGCAGAGCCATGGTTCAGTCTGGGCTTTCTCAGAGGCTTCACTGCTGTATGCATAGGGTGGCTTCCCTGCCTTCTCAGGCCCCTGTCCTGTTACCTTGATGAGTGCCCTAGCTGGCGACCACTAAAGCAGAGCCCTTCCTCAGCCCTGGGCTGTCTATCTCTGCCCCACCTTGCTTTCTCTAAGGAGGCCCCCACATGTCCAGTGCATCCGATGACGCTCTCTGGGGAGCTGAGCTACAGAGACCTTTGGGGCAGGGATACCCATGGGACAAATGCAATGATGGTGGCTTTGTGAGGACCCTGCTGAGCTATTTGGGCAGGCTGGGCAACGTGTAATGATAGCAATCATTATTATAACCGAAAGCATTTGCAGAGCAGTCATGATGTGCCAAGCCCTGTTGTAAAGTACTTTATAAATATTAACTCATATGCTTATTGAGCAATAAGATTTGCTGATGCCCCCATATGGGTGAGGAAACAGGTGCAAGAAGGCTGGGCAGCTTGTTCAAGTCTCCATAATTAGGAGGCAGTGAGGTGGGATTTGAACCTGCTCTGGGTGAAGCTGGCTGTCCCCATCTCGCCTCCCCAGAGAAAGAGACTGACCCAGCCTCACAGCTGATGCCCACCCACATGATAATATAGTTGTCATTAAAATGAGATGCCCACGGTAGTCAGGGTCACACACATACAGTTCCTCGTGCGTGCTGAGGACTCAGCCCTTCCTGCTGCTGGGCTTCCAGTATGGGTTCCACAGCTCCCTCTCTTAGAACAGTACCATCCTTCTCTGAAGGTGTCACCCTCAGCTGGCCCTGGTGCTCTAGGAGTAATGGGACAGCCATCCTGAGTGGTGGCCTCGAATATGTTCAGAACCACAGGTGGTTCTGCTGGGTACTGCAGGTAGCTCCTGTGTTGCTGTTCTGGGCAGAAGAGAATGTCAGAGAAGACCTGGGGACATGGAACTTAAGACTGCTGGCCACAGGGTACATTTCCCAGGGAGGGTCCCTGCCATTTGTCCCATCCAGGTCACACACCCATTTCACCCCAGGCAAGGTGGTGACCTCACGATAATCTTGCAACCCCCATACTTCTGGGATAAATTTTTATTGCAGTTGATATTTCAGTAAGAAGACAGCTATCTGATAAGGCCAGAAAGCTTCCTCCTGTGTGAACAGAACAATCCTTTGGGGAAAAGTGTAAGGGCTGTGCTTTCCAGAGGCTCCAGGGTGAGAGCAGACAAGCAGGGGCTGCTGTGGAGGAGGGGACTTAGATGAGGGCATGGAAGAGCTTCCCTCTACCACCAGGCATGGTGCCTGGCGTGCTGACCTGGTCATCTCCCTCTGCATAGGTAGGAGAGAGGTGCAGGCTCAGAGCTGGGCCATGTGAACCTTGAAATTTGACCTTGACCATACCCTTTGTCTTTAGATTGTTTTAATTCTTATCTTTGAGATATTAATGAGGAGGTATCATTGTGATTTTGGGACTGGCAGGGACAGGGAAACCAATCAGTGGCCTATCAATTTCAGAGGTAGGAGGCATAGTCCAGGGCTTGCAAAGGAGCCGGCTCCTTCCTGCATTTTCTTGTGAGCAGTAGAACAGTTTGGGTGGTCTGCCACTTCCTGAGGGTCTTCCTAAGGCTGTGTTGAGGTCCTGGGGAAGTATTTGGAAGCAGGTGATATATGCATGGAAAGAGGTAGGTTTTTGAGCCACTCCTGGAAGCCTCAGAACCTTCCACAATAGAACGTTTTCATGGACCTCTGGCCCCCAGGGGCAGAAGGGACCCTGAGCTGAGTGGCCATGCTTCCCTCCAGCTGCCTGAGTGGACAAGTGGGAGGACGTGGGCCTGGGCATATGATAGGTCATTCAGGCTGGTTGCCATAGAAGCCACCCCGCATGCTGTTGTTGTTTTGTTTTGATTTGCTTTTTTCCTTCTGGATCACCCTCACAGTGGCTTGACTTGGACAGTGGTTGGGATGATTCAGTTGTTTTTCTGCGCCAGTGTTCATGTGGAGACAGCAACCTGGTGCCACCCAGCTCTGCCTGAGATTTGGTTATCAATGCATGGATGTGGCAGAGGTCCCTCAAGGACCCTGCTCGTGGGGGTGCACGGGGCTGGGCAAAACCCCAGGGGCCTCCGGGCTCCCGAAGCAGCTTCTTCAGGGGAACAGTGGGCACCTTCTCCTTGCTGTCAGTCCTCGTACCTTGGGAGGGGTGGTCTCCTGTGCTGCTGCTCTTCAGACCCTAGACATAGGGCCGTAGTGACCCTATCACATACGGTGGTCTTGAGCTATACGGATTTTTCCTGAATGGAATCTACACAGCCTCTTCTCACATTTTGATTAGCTGAAAAGAATTAATGGCCCCCCTAGTGTTCCTGGACCACCCCTCTGAACACATTCTCCAAGGACAGCTTCCTCCACAGTGCTGAGCACTGTCCAGATGAGCTCCCTCAGGAGGGCAGACCAGGGGCACTGGGAATGGCTGAGTTAGGAGACCCAGCTCTCGTCATGGTATGGACCACTGCGTACTTTTCTCTTTTGTGGAACTACACCTGATCATTAATGTGGCCATGCGTCCCAGTGACCTGGTGGCTACCTCTTTCCTCAGCCCCATTCTGCCCTGCCTGTCCCTTCCTCCACACACTCTGACCCACCCAGTGCCTTTTCATAACAGTTCCTTCAGCCCCCTGCGGGGAGGGCCTCCCTAAGGAGCATTTTCTGTGGTCATGAGATACAGCTCCTGGCCTCTGCTCTCCTGACATTGCTCCTCTTTCTCACGTATTTGGAGGGTCATAATTCCGAATCAGTTCCTGCTGTCCGCCCCTCTGCAGGCCAGGGTGGGGTGCATCTGTTCTTGGTGTTCCCACCGTTGCCCAGGGCTCCTGTGTGCTCATCATAGGTGCATATGGAGTGCTGCCTTGTTCTGGGTGAGTCTTGTGTAGTGCACCCTGTGGGCCACGGGCAAGGTGCTAGCCCTGGTGGACAGCTGGGAGAGGGAGCAGGCAGTGATGAGGCTCTGTGAGGCAGAGGGCACGGACGGGCTTGCAGGCGTGTGTGGGCTGTCTGCAGGAACCCACAGGGATGGAAGGAGGTGTGGCAGGCCGGATCCCAGCATGATTTCATGCCAGGCCATGGAGCTTGGACTTTCTCCTGCAGAGGGATCAGGGGGGCAGCATGATAGCAATAAGTGTAGGTCTGGTTGGCAAAGTGGCCTTGTGGGAGGGGATGGAAGTTGTCAGGGCTAGATGAACTCTGAGCAGGCGGGGACACCTTAGTCATCTAGCTGGGTGTTTCCCAGATGACGAGGGAGCTTGTGACTTGAGGGCCTGGTGAGACCCCTACCTATCCTCGGCCCTATGTGCCTTGCGGTCTTGCATCCCCTCCCCCAGCTGGGACAGGGCAGAGCCCTACCACTCTCCTTCTCTTGGTGTTCACTTGTATAAAACAGGTCTGGGAAGGGAGCACTTTTCTTGTCCCCAGGGACACAGAGAGGGCACACTGGACAGCACTGGCTCTCTTAGTGACTCCATTTAGTTACCCTCCACTGGCCATCAGCCAGGGGCAGAAGCAGGTTGTCAGGGCACAGACAGGGAGGCTTCTCCCAGGGAAGGTACACTCAGTCGCCAGTGAAGGGCAGGGCCTCCACAGCCTTCCTGCTGGCTGGTTGAATGGGGCCAGGCTTTGGTGATGGAACAAGCAGCTCCTGACACACGGTGCTGCCTGGCCTCCAGCTGGAGCCTCAGCTCTGTGGGGTGCCCAGGAAGAACCTAAGATGACTCAGCAGCCTGATAGGTTGCTGTGGTTGGGGGGCAGAAAGGCAATAAAGTGGCCCGTAGTGACATGGACTCTTACACTGCACTAGCCTGTCTGGTTCCACAGTGTCAATACCCTTATAACAGACCTGGAGTGAGTATCAAGCGTGGGTGTGTGCATCCATTGTGCATGTGTGTAAGCGCTGAGGTGTGCTAGTACGTGCAGACCACTCCACACGGGCCCAGTACACAGGAGTACTTCGTCACAGAGCTGACGTCTTGGTCATTACAGTGGCACCAGCACTTCCCTCAGCCTTGTCTGTGGCTCTGGGATGTGAAAGTTCTCAGTTGTAATGGGAATCAAGAAGGCAGTGATTATGAATGGTTCCTCAGGGAGCAGCAGAAACATGGATGGACTTAGCCTGAGGGGCAGAGCGTGCAGCGGCTCCAGCTAGCAGCCAGCTCTCTTGGGTCGGGTGGCCTTGCCTGTGGCCTGCGGAGCATGCTGGATGGCATGTGAGACAGTGACAGTGGGAACCACCCACTGCAGCCCAGGGACAGCCCTGGCATGCTGGGTGGAGCTGTGCTGGCAGCCGCAGGTGCTCACCTGGCAGCTGTAGGCACAGGCTATGTGCCACACTGTGGAGCTAGGGCAATGAAAAAGACTCAGGAGGAACAAAGGCTCCTGTTGTTCTGCGCTTGAGACCCAGGATCAGGAAAGCAGCACCTAAGCCCATGAGTGGTTATGTAACACCACAGAGCCTGGCAAGCCGCTATTAGCTTCACACGTGGGGCTGGTGGGCTAGTGCGAGGGCTGCAGGTCCCAGTGAGAGGTTCACGCTGTTAGCACTCAGCCACGTGAGACCTCTGGCTGAGCAAGTCCTATGTGGACCACCCTGTCTTGGTTCTCCTTGTCTCTTACTATTTGGTCCTCATTTCAGTCCCTGGGATAATGGGATTCCTTCGCATTTTTCTGGCAGGCAAACTGAGGCCTAAGAAAGTCATCACCTGCCTGGAATCAGCTAGAGACTGGCAAGGTCAGCATTGTAGTTCACATTCTTTTCACAATGGGCTTAGGCCAGCAGCTGGAGGCTACCGCCACTCCTGGTGTATAGATCAGTGACCTAGGGTCACTTGAGGAAGAGGTTTGTCATCTGGGATTGGCTCTGACCTCAATGGCACCATGCAGGGACAAACTGTGGGTCAGCAGATGCCAGAGGAGGCAAAATTGACCACATCCCAGTCCCAGAGGAACAGACCCTTTCTTGGGTGACCACGAGGTCAGCCTTAAGGTAATGGCTGCTATGGGTCACAAGGCCACTCCTCCTGGTGGAGACAGCCACACAATTAGGCCATTGTGTGCTGAGGCTGGGCCAGGTCACCAGTGGGTGGCTGGGGATTGTTCTTTCAGTCGCAGGAGGGAGGGTGGCACTTTTTGGTGCCGATAACTGATTGTAGGCATTTCCCATGTGAGAAGGAAGCCTGGGCTCCAGGCAGACCTGTAACTCTTTCCCTCAGCTGCAGGGCTGGCCTTTGCACAGCCCAGATGGTACATGGCAGAAAGGGGCATCTGGAAGCCGGAGCCTGAGCTGCATGCTGGCCCTGGCCTCTGTGCGTGTATAGACAGCCTTCTGAAGCAGCTCAGGGTTTGGGGTTTATGTAGCTTTAGGAGTGCAGTGTATATTAATGGTATGTTTTCCATAGTTGTAGAAAAGGCCGTTATGCACATTGTCTGAGTGTTTCTCAGCCTCCGCACTGTTGATACCTTGAGCTAGGTTATTCTGTGATGGTAGGGCCTGTGCTGTGCCATCCAGGATATTCAGTAGCCTGACTGGCCTCTACCAATTAGATGTCAGGAGTGCCCCTCACCATAGCCCGTGTGATGACCAGTATTGTCTGCGGGCACTGGCAGATGCCAGGGTGAGCAGTTGTCCCTGCCTGGGCACCACTGTATTTCCTAAGAGATAGCTTCAGCAGCTTTGAGAGGCCGGGGGAACCAGGAAAGTCGTTGCTGTGAGTAAGCACAGCTGCTGAGGCCATGCCGGCTTGGTGGCATCTGGAGTTTAGTGATTGAGACTTCAGTCCCAGAGGACTGTAGTGCCCTGAGCTTCTTTATTTCTTGGTACTATGACTCTAACTCAGGACCTTGTGCTGCCTAGCCCTGCTGGGTTTATTTTCATGAGCATCAGCTACAGTAGAAAGGGCATCTTGTTTTCCATTTTCCTGGATTGTTTTGGGATGTGACTTCCTGGCTTATTTCTGTGCTGTGCTGCAGGCTGCGTGCTAGAGTGAAGCCCATTGTGCCTTCCACCTCCAGGCAGACTACATGCCAGGCCTCTGCTGACCTTGATCCTGTGGGGCTACATGGAGGGAGCCATGCGCATCCGTGCCCTGTGCCTCCGGCATCCACATCTCCTGGCATCACACCTCTACGTCCAGCCCTGATCTGCCTTGGTTGTTCTAGACTTCAGCAGCACCAGTAAATAGAATAGAAGGGCGCTGCTCACCCAGATCCTCAAGGGTCACTTGGGCCAGAGGATCCTGGGCCCCTTGCCACTGCCTGGATGCTGGTGTGTTGCTGCTAGCTTTATACTCCAGAGAAGTGTCCCCTGTCCTTCCCAAGCACTCCAGCACCTCATCACCTCTCACAACTGTGAGTCCACATGGGCCTTGTGATTCTGAGGGTGCCCACAAATGTACCTTGCCTTGTGGCTTTTGGGTTAGCTCTCAGCAGTCCTGAGCTAGGAGACATGTACTTAATGCAGAATCCATTTGTGGTCTGGATCTCTGCTGCCCTCCTGGGAGGCAGCACTGGTTCCAGTGGCCCCAAGCCTTTTCAGAGGTCCTGTGTATGGGACACAGATGTTTTTCCTTTGACAACTAAAATGTCTTCCATGTGGGATGCCTCAGAACCACAGGCATGATAGTCCTCGCAGGCTGCCCCATCCTCCTAACAGCTGCGTGTTAGACGCCCCGCCATCCTTTCCTAACCAGTTCTGTCCTGATAGGCATGAGGACATTTCTCATCATTTTCTAGAAACGTGTCATGGTGATTGCCATGGTACTTACATCTCTGTGTTCCTATTGAGAAAGCTGGAGAGTAAATCCCTAGGAGTAGAAGTGCTGAGTTTGCATATTCTTAATCTTGGCCGTTGCTAGAGTTCTCTCTGTAGAAGCTGTACCCTTACACTCCCACCTGCCACGTGCTGGTCCATTTCCCTCCACTTTCTAATCGGTTTATTTTGGCCGGGAGTTCTGGCATGTTGGAGGGCGCCAGGATCTTAGCAGTCTCCGCTTCTTGCCTATTGGTTTTGTTGCTGGCTGCCCAAGCAAGGGTGGCTTAGCCAGCCTCACTGAGTGTTCCTGACCTTGAACCTGGCCCCCTTCGCTCCTGTCACTTCTGTACCCCTGTGCTGACAGGGCCTGAGCACTCCAACCCGAGCTCATGACTTTAAATCCCAGAACTGAGGCATAAACAGGCCTGGGGCAGACTACATCATAATTTTCTTCTTGCCAGCCCTGCCAAATCACAAAGACAGTATTGTGCAGAAGGTCAAGGCAGCCCATCAATCCTTCCTAAACCAGCACACGGGCTCCTGAGGCCAGCATTGGTTTGACACCCTGCCAAGGCCATGTCTGTTCCAGGCTCCATCCCCTGGCCTTGCACGCTGCTGGACTGATCACTCTAATGCAGCGCTGTCTCATCATCCCCCAGTCAAGGACCCTGTTGCTTTAGGATCAAGTCCAGGCTTCCTGGCTGGTCTCTCTCCAGCAGTTCTCTGGCCCATAGCCTTAATTTAATCTTCCTTAAGTCCTGTGTCCACTAGACTGGGAATATAGTTCAGTGGCACAAGTGCCTACCTGGCAAGTACAAGGTCCTGAGTTCAGTTCCCAGTTAAAAAAATAAAAAGATCTGTGTCAACCTCAGCCATGCCAGACTCTTGGCATGTCTCTGGATTGCTGGGTTCCCTCTCCCCTGTCTCTGCTTTTGCTGTCCCTTGGCTGGGAATGTCATTTCTCCTCTTAGCCCAGGCCTATGACCCCCTGGGAGTTCAACGTCCCCTCCATTCTCCCTAGTAGCCAGAACAGTTCCCTTGACCCTGTGCGCCCCTCTATCAGTGCTCCCTGCCCAGCAGCCCCACTCGGCCCTTCAGCGTATCTGCCACTTGGGAGTCTCTATGAGGGTGGCTGTGATGTGGCTGTTCTGAAGCTGAGTGCCGTGCATACACACACACACACACACACACAGACATGCACCCTTACAGGCTGGTGTGGTGGTCGTGTGTGTGCTGGGGGGACTCAGTGCTCAGGCTCCAGAGATCTCCCCAGAATACCTATGAGGGTGGATAAGCCCTGAGTGCCTGCTGGTAGGAAGCTCAGCTCTCCCAGGGATCCATTTTAGCAGACTTAGAAAAGAAGTAGTAAGGGCAGTGCACCTGCATATGGGGCCCAGATCCAGGAGGAACAGACTGGGGGGAGGACAGCCTCAGGGCACAGTCCTGTCTGGGCTAGTGGCTAGCACCTGGCTTTGTGTCCACCCCCACTCACCCCCTCAGCAGCCAGTGTCAGTGTGTGCTCCGCTGGCCTGCGAGCAGTGCAGAGAGCAGGCTCAGGTTCTCAAGTCCGGAGGTCTCTAGGGAGCAGAACAGTCTCAATTCAAGGACTCAAGAACTTTCTTTGGCTTGTTCATCATAACACAGGATCATAGAATCTAGGCCATCAGAGCAAGAGAAAAACGTTACAAATTCCTGGTACAAATGGGAAAATTGAGATAGAAGTAGCTCACCTGACTTTCAGAAATTCACATAGAATTGGTGGCAGTTCTAGGACTTTGCTCCAGGTTTCATGACTGCCTGTGTCTCAGCTGGCAGCATCACAGCATCCTTATGTTGGGATTGGGTCCAACCAGACATAGCTAGACCATAAGTCGTTGTCTGCCTGTGATTGGAAGGCAGAAGCCTTGGCCGACTGTGGGTGACTGTTGCACAGGTTGCACACTGCAAGGCTCGATGATGGACACTGTGGGTGGCACCCTGCTTGTTTGGGCATGGTGGCCTTATCCTGGTATATACTGAGCCTGGCTCAGCCTTCCTGACTCTGGAGAGTCAAGGACCCCCCCTTGGCCCCCCCCAAAAACAAAACAAAACAAAAAAAAAACAGGCCACACACAGACCTGAGGGATCCACATGGGATATCTTGGGGCAGCAGAACACACTAGGCAGCTAGGACTGGCACAGGGCAGGAGATGGAGGTTCATGCAGATATGTCGGGGGTGGGGGTGGGGTGGGTTGGCCCTGGCTGTGGTTGACATCAAGGCCATCAACAGTGGCTCATTTTGTGGCTTCAGTGGTCGACTGAGAGGGTCTCCTGGTGGTCCTGCACAAATGGCATTGCTTGACATGGCTGGCCATGTCATCCACACGTGACCCTGGCCTCCTCGGGGCAGGGTTCACGCTGAGGAGCTGCACTGTAACTCTGAAGAATTTCCTGCCCTATCAGTCCATGTCTGCAAGGCCCACTCCTCCTCCTTCAGGTTCCACCACACCCTCTTGTGTCCAGGCCAGGCCACCCTGACAGTGCTAAGGTTTCTGTACATGTCCTCTTCTCTGAGCCTTGTGGATCCTCCTGCCTTTGTGAACTCCGACAGCTGTTTGTGTCACTTATGAACTCAGGAGGCCAGTGCTTCTCTGTCTCTGTCTCTGTCTCTGTCTCTGTCTCTGTCTCTCTCATATTTAAACAGTTGAACTATAATAGACATGTAAAAAGTACTCACACTCGTAAGTTAGCAGCTTAATTGATTTTTTTCTGACCAACTCTACTGTATACATAGCACTAAGTGGAGCGGCGAAAGAGAGCCATTCTACAGAGCCGCTCACGCGTCCTGCTGCTCTCCGCTCTTTGCATTCTTTTTTTTTCAGAACTCAGTTTACAATACCTGTAAATACTGCCTTGGCCTGAGGGGCCAGCCAGGATCTGTGTTGGTTTCCTTTGCTGTGTAACAAGTTACTGCCAACATGGCAGCTTAAAGCACCACACATTTGCCTTCCCACAGCCTCTGTAGGCCAGGCACCCTGGTGAAGGCTGGGGTTCCTGCTTTAGGGTCACACCAGGCTGCAGTGACAGGTGCTGATCAGGGCGCATCCTATTTGAGATCTCACAGGGAAAGGATCTGCTTCCCTCAGTTTGTGGGCAGGATCTATTTCCTGGCAGCTGTTGGACAGAGACTTCCAAGATCTTGCTGGAGTGCTCAGTGTCCAGGAGCTGCCTGGTCCCTTCTGCAGCAGGGCTCCTACTTACATGTTAGCATCAAGATGCACCCAAGCTCAGGAAGGCCCCAAACCAGCAGCTAGGACAGTGGGGTTTACTCCAGGCCTGGCAGCCTCCAAGTCTTCATGCTTAATCAGCTCCTTGTATCATTCTCTTTCATCTTTCAGAGAAGGAAAGTGAAGTTCCTTTGCTCCCATGCCCCAGCCAGAGAGAGATTCCTCAAGCTTTCCATGGAGCCAGAACCTCCCAGTGCTGTGATACAGGTTGTAGGAGCCTACTGGGCCCGGGGCTCACACAGCCTGGCAGCAGGCTCTTGGCCCTTGGATATGAGTGAAGGGCAGAGCTTGCCACTGTGAAGAGAAGTGAGTGGTTAGGATGGTGCAGGCCACAACCAGGGACCAGTCCCTGATCAGAACTTTGCATGGTCTCAGGGTCCTAAGAAAAAGGCAGAGGAACCCTGCGGTCCTCACAGTGCTGTAGGGGGATCCACACAAGAGGTGCTTTTAGACCTTCTGGGGCTTCTGGCTATTCCCAGGGGTTCATCCAGGCTCCAGAAGTGGGGAGTGCATAGGCACCTCTGCCCAGGAGGCTATGCCCAGGCTCTTCTGTGGGGACGCCAGGCCTTGAACTCATAGAATTTTCTACTCTGGGCCAGCAAGATAGCTCAGCAGACTAAGTGCTTGCTTAGGCAAGTGCAGGGGCCAGGGTTCGATTTCTGGCACCACTTGCTATGCCAGCCCTGCCCCTGGGCATGCTAAGCAGGCCACCTTACGCCTGGAATCCCAGTGCTGGGGAGGCTGGAAATAGGAGGATCACTATGAGTCCAAGCTGCGTAGTGAGAGTCTGTTCCAAATACATAGGAAAAAAAGAAGGATTTTCTACTCTGAGGATGCCCAGTTAGCCATTTTCCCCCTTCCCTTCCTTGTGCTTTTACTATCATAACTCAAAAGCTATTGTTTAAGGTCATAAAGATTTTGTCATTGTTTTCATTTGAGTTTTACAATTTTAGCTCTTACCTCATAGGACTTTTTCTGTTAGGAGATAGTGCCTGAAAAGCACTTTATCCATCAATGTGTATATGCCAAGGCCTCAGTAACTGGCAGCAGGTTTTTTTATTAGTAGTAATTATTTTTTGATATTATGTTTCCCACTTTCCCCTAATTATTCTCTCACTATACCTCCTTTGTGGGTAAGTGCCTCCTATTCTTTCTAGAATGAGAGTGTTGGTGTTTTAATCAGCTGTGGCCCAAGTTGGGGTATAGACAGAAGAAGATCTAGTCACCTCTTCTCAAATTTTTGCAAATGGGACTGGGGAGATAGCTCAGTGGTCTAATCTCCTGCCTGGCAAGTGCAAGGATCTGAGTTCGATTCCTGGCACTGCATACTGTGCCGGCCTGAGAACCCTGGTTGGCACCATGCCACCCTGAGACTAGGATTGGTGGCGTGCACACCTGTAATCCCAGTGCTGGGGAGGCTGAGACAGGAGGATTGATCCCTATGAGTCTGAACTGCATAACAAGACCCCTGTATCAAACAACAACCATGCATATATATATATATATATATATATATATATATATATATATATATATTTATTTATTTATTTATTTATTTTTTTTACAAGTTTTGTGCCAGGGAAAATGCGGAAGGACCTGAGGCAAGTGCCAGGGCCCGCAACTCCTCCCCACCCTGTGTTCCCTGCATGGTCCTACTACTCCTCATGCCTGGCACCTTATTTTGAAGCAAACCCCAGATATCATAATCCATAAATTATTTGCATGTCGATCTCTAAAAAGTGAACCACCACAAAGGCATCTACTGCTTGGGGTTGGGGTGACTCTGGAGGGTGAGCAGCCCAGGCGAGGCCTGTGCTGGGATCAGCAAGCTGACCCCATGCTTGTTGTAGTGGCCTCCTCTGCTGGGAACAGAGCTGTACCCACAGGGATGCGGCCTGGCACCTGGCCTGCCATAGAAGGGCCATGCCATGCTGCAGGCATCAGCAGGGTTGCCTCTCGCGAGCACAAGGCTAGCATCCCCTCAGTCTGCTGGGTAGGGCAGGAGAGGTTGAGCCCAGAGACATTGTGTCAGGTTTGGCTTTAAAAATTCCAGAATAATACGAGTTCGTTTGCATTTTCATGAAGCTGTTTCATAATCCTGGTCTCCTTGATGCCCACAGCAGCCCCTGTGGTAGCTTCTTTAGGAGGCATGTTAGTGCACTCACAGCATGTCATAGACGTCTTCTGGATAAAAGGGATGTGGTATAGGTGAGTTTTGAACCTGGAGTTTCTGGGGGCACTCTTCATTAAATGAGAGCAAACTTGTGTCGCGCTCTCTGCCTGGAGGGATTGCGTAGGATCTTGAGGAACTTCTCGTATTCCTCTTGGTCCTCTCATTTGGCCTAGATTCACAGTGAGAACACCTTGTTCCCGCCGCCACAGAGGCCCAAGTACCTGTGCCAGCTTCATTCCACTGGCCTGTAGTCTGGTGCGCACCTGCCTAGCCTCTGCCCCTTTGACCCTGGTAATAGTTGGACTTCACCATTCCATCCTGGCCCAGGGCTGTACAGGAAGCCAGGCCTCCCTGTGAGTTTCCAAGAGCCCTCTGTGGGTATTCCTGGGCAGGCCCTCAAGGGAACATGTGTTTACTATTTGCCATGGTGACAGTTTGGGCCTTTCTTCCAATAATTTGGTTGGTAATTCTAAGAGACTTGTGAGAAATGCATGAGACCTTCAATACAATAGATAAGCTAAGCTAAAAAGCTTGGAAGAAAATCCATTGTGGATAGCAGGGAGAATGGAAAAACTCTTTGCCTGCTTCCTTCCCTCCCAGGGGGAATCTGTTTAGGAGCAATTCTTCTGTTAGTGCCGGGCTTTCATCCCACATGCAAAGCTTGCTGGCGCCTACTTGTCAGATATTTTCTCCTTTGGTTTCATGTGGCTTCTTTCCCTCCTGAATTTGGCTTAAATTTGCATTTTGATTCTGGGTTCTTTGTAAAGGTCACTGCCCTCACCCATACCCAGGAGCTGGTGTCAGCTCTGTGCCCCTCTCAGGCCTGGGGTGGGGGCTCTTGGAAGGGAGGAGAGTGAAGGCCTGTGTTCTGAGTGGCTCAGCTGCTGGGGAGAGTGAGGCTGTCTCAGCAGAGTGAGCATATCTGGTTCCCGTTGGTGAAGGAGGGCAGTCCACGTGTGGGCCTGTGGTGCTGCTAGCAGCTGTTTCTCATGCAGCCCTAAGGGCCGTCTGCACGGGTACTGTGCCTTGGGTTTTGAAATGGCAGACTTGAGGGACTTGAGGTCCCTACAAGGACTTTTGGGGTCATCTGCATAAGCTGTCATGATGAAAATGAGGAATGAGGGATCAGAGAAGCCCAGTAACTTGCTTAAAGGTGACATGGAGAGGTGGCAACCTTGGTCTCTTGGTTTTGAATTCTGTCCTGGCTACACTTGGCTGCTCTAGGTGAGTGGGGGGAGAGGGGCCAAGGAGCTGCATGTTTTAACGTCCTGGCCAGGTGTGGGCTTGATGGTAAGGCCAGTGGAGCCGCATAGAGGAGGCTCTCACTTTTCTGTATCTTTGCTGCCCCCATGGGGTGCCCAGCACTGGTGGTGCATGATGTTGGTCTTCTGTCATTAGGAGAGTAGTGTGATTCATACGTGGACGTGGACGTGGACATGTACATGTACCTGTGAGTCATCCCGGGGAATTTCTCATGGATGAGGGCTCTTGTGCAATTAGAGACCTCGTCTAGCCAGCTTTCTGTTGCTCTTTTTGTTTTTGGAGACAGGGTCTCGCTATGCAGTTCAGGCTGGCCTTGAGCTCACTTTTGTACCCCAGGCTGGTCTTGAACTCACACTGATCCTTCTGCCTCAGCTCCCAAGTGCTGGGATTACAGGTGTGCGCCACCACGCCTGGCTTTCTGTTGCTCTTATGAAATACCTGAGGAAAAGTTTATTTCTACTCACAGTTTCCCAGGTCTCAGGCCATGGTTACTTGGCTCCATTGATCCTGAGCTTGTGTGAGGTAGAACATGATGGCAAAAGGGCCCTGTAGAGGAAAGATACTCACTTCCTGGTAGCCCTGAAGCAGGGAAGGAGTAGAGGGGCTAGAGGACAAGACACAGCCCCTGAGAACATGTCCTCAGGGACCTGCCCGTTTCTGATAGGACCCGCCGTGAAGTTTTTGTCATTTCCTAGTAACAGCCCATCATGTTATGAACCCAGTGCCCATTGACAGAGTCAGAGTCCCCCGTCAGGATCCAGAAGCCCCACCTTGGAACATTGCTGCCTTGGGAACAGAGCCTTCACTAATGTGCCTCTAGGGAACATGTCCAAGCTGTGACACACTCTGATAAAGGGATGGTGCCAGGAGTGGACAGAGGTGTCTTCTCCTCCCACCCCCCCACCCCCCAAGAGGCCAAGCTGTGGTCGCAGCCCTGGGCATAATGGTATGGCCTACAGGCAGCTTTGGGCAAACCCTTTCCCAGGAAGCCTAGGGCATCCTCATAGGCCATTCTGTGGATGCTCTGCATCAGTTGCCTGGCTCCTCTGTCTCAAAATCTTTTTTTTTGTCTTTTTGAGACAGGGTCTCGCCATGCAGTTCAGGCTGGACTTGAGCTCACTTTTGTAGTTCAAGCTGGTCTTAAACTCACAACGATCTTCCTGTGTCAGCCTCCCAAGTGTTGGGATTACAGGCGTGCGCCACCACTCCCGGTCTTACCTGGCTCCTCTGTGCAAGTATCTGGCTGGTGGCCAAGGTGACCCCGAGGGTTGCATCTCTAGTGGGAAGGAAGAAACAGGATGGTTTGTGTGCTGCGTTTAGGCCTGAGGCACATGTGCAGTGCATGGTGAGGGAGACCTGACATACGTGTGTAGTGTGCATTGTACAGTGAGGGAGACCTGAGGTACGTGTACAGTATGCAGC
>PVKN010006540.1:0-28309 GCA_004027915.1 Capromys pilorides
AAATGGGAAAAGGAAAAAGGGCAACAGAAAAATACATATATACACACACATGTGCACATACAAGATATCTAAGATAATTGTACCACTATGTTCAATTGGCTTATTTGAAATGATCATTTAATGCTTAATTTCTGCTCAATTATGTATGCTGCCATCTGGCCATGTGAACAACTACTTCGAGGGCAACAATATGCAAAATAGCAACCACTGTCTATCATCATTTGTTTTGAAATTTTGTACCATTTTTTTTTAATTATTTTATTC
Source organism: Capromys pilorides (assembly GCA_004027915.1). Classification (NCBI taxonomy): domain Eukaryota; kingdom Metazoa; phylum Chordata; class Mammalia; order Rodentia; family Capromyidae; genus Capromys; species Capromys pilorides. Next base: position 265 of record PVKN010006540.1, read on the forward strand.
TCTTTAAAATAAAACAATGAACAAAGATTAAAAAGTAATTAATTTATGAATTTGATTAATCATTAAGATACATATGAGTAAAACCTCCCTACAATAAATGGAATTAAAGTGTACTGCCAATATGTATTATTAAAAATAAACATTTACTGTTTTAAGATCACCCTTCGGCTGTGGAGTGGGCAGCAGCATGGGGTGAGCTCCAGGAAGCCAGCCTTCCAGTTTGCTTAGATCAGCATGGACTTTGACTATATCCCAATGTTCTGAACATATTGGTTCTGACAGTTTCTGCTTGAATTTCTATAAGTTTTTCTAAAGAAAGTAAACACATACAGGTGTCAGCTCAGCATGTCTTGCTGAGGATATTTTCTTCTTTTGCTGCTCTTGACGGTTATTTTCAAAGGGTGAAAGTTTTAATTTTAAGAATATCCAACCAAATAAATGTTTGTTCTCTCTTTCATGGATAATGATTTGCATCTAGTGTTTAGTATCTCTTGTCCAAACTTTAGGCAATCTACATTGTCTTCTTATTGTTCTATATCTTTTATTCTTTTACTTTTATATCGATGGCCTATTTTTTTTTATAAATGATGCACATTATATTATATTACTAGACTTTTAAAGCACAGAACTCCAAAAGTAATATGGCTGCCCTATACCACTTGGTAAAAAGGTAATCTTTCATTCTTTAATTTTCCTTCAGTACTTTTTCAAATATCTACGATTTTCACGTAAGTTTTTTTCTCTACTCTTACTTGGATATAGAAACTCAATTTATCTCTGTAAATTAACTTTTCTCTGTGATGCTCTTTTGTTCTTTTATTAGTTCCAGGAATATTTTAGCTCCTCTTTTCATCAATGATTTTGCATAGACAACAATGTAACCTATAAACAAATTTAGTTTTTAATGACCGTGGAATTAAATTGGCAGAACTAACCACATTGTAATTTTGAACTTTGCTAATTTGTGATTTCCCTCTCTGTGTGTGACTTCTAAAATTAGGGCTCAGCAGCACAGTGCTTGCCTGGCCAGCACAAGGTCCTGAGTTTGATTCCCAATAAAAAAGAAAAAAAATATCTGCAGCGGGTTTGACAGTGACGCACATCCTTAATGTTTGTTTCAGATAGTTCTTATTTTTCCCTACACTTTTGAAGGACACTATATATACTATACATACTATATATACAATTCTGTATATATAGTATATAGAGTTACTATACATACAATTCTGCCATTAGTTTTTTATTTCACTACTTGACCACTTGAAATGTTTTAATCAATTGGCTTCTCTCTTTGTGTGGTTTTCAACAAGTCTTCCCTAATCCTTATCTTTTGTCTTTATAGATAAGGTAATTCTGTACTTTATTTTCAATAGTTCCTCTTGGGTAAGGAGAGTAAATAGATCTTATCAGTGACTCTCTGGAGGGGTTTTTCTCTCAGAGTCTCAGGGTGACAGTCTGGTCTGTAACCCACTGTTGCATAGGTCAAAACAAAAGCAGCCTGATTTTTACACTCATGTGTTTAGACTTCATAATTTGGCTCATTGATCTATGTAATTGTCTTATTCACAATTCTTACACCCTAGCTCAAAATTATTATTAAATAATGATAATTAAGGAGTAAGCTTTTTATTACTGTAATGAACCACATTAAGTGGTCTAACATGAATAAAATAGATTTATTTCGTTCATTCTCATGGAGAAACAAGGGCACGGTGCCTTCGTTGGCTCAGCTGAGAAGAGACCCTCATGGCACACATCAGCCTGTGGTTAGGCAAGGCTACACCACCAAAGAGGAGGTCCAGGAGAGACTAGGGTCCCCTGGTCTTCTGAGGATAGCATCCTGGTGATCGAGGTGGACCTCCCAGTGGTTCTTACCTCTTATAGGTCCACTACCTCATTAAGAACAAAGGCTCCAACACAGGAAAATTTAGAGAACTCATACACATAGATATACTTATGTCTCTTATTTATTCAAGCCATTAGTTAAAAGATTCCTCATGGCGCAAGGGACAGTGTCTTAGAGTGGAGCAAGGCACTGGCCATCATCTTATTTGTCATTGTCACTGTCACTGTTTATTCTGAAGTTTCCATTCACTCATTCCATGACATCATCTCCATTTTTTTATATTTCTTTCCTTTATAAAAGATATCAAGAAAAACCTTGTCAGTACCAATTTATAGAATTTCATCACCTTTCCACTGTATTTTTTATCTCTCATGATTGTAGCAGACTTCTATGGATGCCTGCCATATTCAGTATCACCTGGTTTGTTTTCATTATTTCAATTCTTGTAAAAACTATTTACATAATGTTATTATTTCCACTTATCAGAAAATAAGTGAAACACAAAGTTAAACATTATAAAACCTCCAAAAATTGCACTGCTATAAGAGGCTGCAGTGGAATCTAATCGTGTACTCTGATGAGCCTGCACTCAGATGCCGTGCACGAGATTTCGGGCTGTAAGCCTGCATCCCGGTCATCTATTTGCAGAAGGCCAGAAACCATTTGAAGAGCTAAAGAGATTTAACCTGCATTTCAAAAGAAATAAAAAAATTTACTGTGACTGGGCTGAAAGGACTCCGCCCTGAAGTCCATCTAAGTGAGAAAAGAACTGGGGATTTTAGACACTTTACTGTATTCTTAGACTACCGTTAATGACTTCTTGATGACATTTTTTGACTCAATTAAAAATATTTGAATGCTAGAAGATTCTCAAATGGGTTCATGTGGGATATTCTGATATCTCTTAGATTCTGTGGACCCCAAACAGAGTAAGACATTATTTTATTTATAAGTCATTGTTCATTTTAGGTGAAACATTCCTTTATGTCTGAGGTACCTTTTTCTTTGAAGCTCCTGCAAAATCCCTGTGTAATTAATCTTCCTTTGGACCACAGACCTCCCTTCCCCACCACCAAGTCTCTGCCTTTCCCTGTTGTGCTTTCCACCCTACAAAGCTGAGCTATTCAAACCACAGGGGCAGCCAGAATGCAGAAGAGAAAAGAATCAAGGAAAAAAATGAGTTAGAAATTTTTAAGAGCAAACATAATTGACCTCACCATTTTAAAAGGGCTACTCCAACTTAGATTTTTCTTTATCTTACCAGTATGTGCCCTCTTCATGAATGCAAACTATAAAGTTCAGAAATTATATAATTGGTAGAAACTTTCTACAAAACCAATGAAATCTCCATTTTGAAAACCAAATTAAACAAGTAGCACTTAACCTTTTATGACTTTGGCAATATTATTTCAACAGTGGAGGTTTATTTGCATAATCTACATATGTGTATTCTGAACTTTCTCTTCCTCTAGTCTCTCTGTACACTGTGAATGTGTCTCCACTGCTGAGTCTTAATAATTCATTTAGGCAGTTCCTAATATATACAGAGGGATCCTGGCTTTTTGTGTTATTTCCATCAAAATGTGTAAACATTTGCTTGATTTAATAACAATAGGAAATGTATGAGAGAAGACAAAGTGTCTAGAAAAAAACCATCAGCCCACCATTTTGATTTATACAGCAAATCTGAAACACCTTTGCAGTATGTTTGTATAAAAAAGTCTATAAAAATGAATGGCTGGGTGGAATTCATTACACCGCAGTATTTGCATGAAAGGTGAGTTTTCTGCTAAACAAAGACACCAAGAAAGCTTGAGAAAATTTGTAAACCCTGGAGATTGACAAGTTCATTTGTGTGATTGACAAAAGCATGCATAGGGCCCAGGCCAGATAAAGACTGACACCCTGGAAAAACTGTTCTGAGGAATTGCCTTTGGAGCTCCAGTTTCACTATTGATGCATCAAATCATTGTACACAAGGACATCAGCCTCTGATTCTCAGCTTTTTCTCTGTGGAAGGAAATGGTATTTTCTCAGTGCTTCAGTCGTGAAGCTGGGGTTGAAGGATTTAGTGCATTAGCTAGGATAGCTATTTAGCTCAGCCTCTCAAACAGCACTGACATAATGTCAGGGACCAGCATTAAAAGATAGCCTATTGGTCCACATGTGAGCCAGAATGCCCTGATCGCATTGAAAACTCAGCCAAGACAGGGAACTGCAAAGGCTATGTTGAAATAATACACCAACTAAGTAGAGTATGTCAAAAGCCTGAAAGCATGATGTCACAGTTGGGTGCACAACTATAGGTCTGTAAATCTATAGAGACTATGAAAGACCATATTTATCAGTTGTACTTCTTGGCTTTTCTAAACTTTTTCTTTCTGAAAAATTAAATACATTAGAGAAAAATAAATCAGAGACAAAAAAATTCAGAGAAGATTTACCATTAGCCATTTATATATAAACATTGCTATTTATTCACAAATCATAAATATTTATTCATGAACTTGGTGACTTGTTTCTAACTTCTTTTTTTTAATTCAACAGATTCTTGAAGGCATTGAATGGAAACTGAGGTCTATAGAGAAAAAAGAAGAAAATCTGATCTGTAACCCTTCTATTAAAATTGGATTCTGGTGAGCTAAAGGAGTTTTAATTGGTCTTCTTGTCCATTGGCAGCCCCCGAATGGCTCCAAGGAGGCATCCAGGCAGGGGACTTTCAAAAGGAAGAACTTTAAATATCAGGTGCAGAGGGGTCTGTGTGATTGGCTACTTATTATAGCAAGTGGTGGAGGATTTTTGTGGTCAACATGTTAAAAGAGACTCCTTATAAGAGAAGGCCAGGTGGTAACGTTTCATGTTGGTTCGTATGTGAGTCATTGGCAAAGTTTAGGAAACTTCCTTGAAGGTTTTCCTGCATAAAGATCTGATTACACACTGTGAGATCACTTTTAGAGATGTGATGCTTTGGGTGAATTCATTGATTTGTCATCTATATTATCTTCCTCCTATTTCTAAATGCAGAAACTTAGAGGGTGACTTGATTTTTTTTTTTTTCATCTACATAATATAAATAGTGTTATTGGGTCTATGAGGCTGCTCTTCCTTAATAGCTGTAAAAACACTGCCCTGCGCACACATGAATCTGGGTAGTGTTTCCCTACACACACACACACACACACACACACACACACACACACCTTTGTCCTAAGTCTTATCATACATAAGCTAAACAAAGACATAAGGGAAACAAAGATCTGCACTGGAAATTACAAAATTCCAAGCCAGGATGCATGAGCCCCAGTGCTTTCCTTTCATGACCTGGAGCTCAGAGAAGGATCAGGCATATGAAGCTCATCTCACTCATCCACTTACAATAGAAGAAATTGTGGGAAAGGACTTGTGTAGTAGTTCCAGCTGACATGACTGACCATTCTGTCAAGCAAGTTGTTAATCATGGACTGGAAGACCCTATTAGCAGCCTCCTAGACCTCTCTCAACATTTCAAGCCATTATGCTCTAGGCTTCTGCTTTTGGAGTATGGGCAAATGTCTTTTGCCACAGTGAATCAATGGGGTCCAGGGGCAGAATGTTGTGATTTGTGTATAGGTACCCCCCCCATGCCTCATGCAGTCTTGGTGGGCTTCTGGAATTTGTAATTGATTATTGTGGTAATGGGTGCTGCCTCTGCCCTTGGGCAGGTGATTTGCATTTCAATGTAAGGGAGGAAGAGTTGTTAGCTGCTTAAGCTGCTGCTAACTCTCTCTCTCTGTGCTCTTACTCTTACCAGCTGCCATGAAAGGTTGTTTTCTGCAATGTGCCTCTCTGCCTTGGAGCCTGCTGAATATAGACTGAAACATCTAGTAACTGTGAGCTACATAAGCCTTTCCTTCTCTCATTTTGAGTGTCAGGTATTTGTTCCAGCAATGAGAGAAGAGTAACTAAGACACCATATCAAAGGAAAAGGGCTCTTGGAACTATTGAATTTATAAAATCCAATTTTTATATGAATTAAAAATATATATGTGACCCAGAAGTGAAACTAGACTTGCCAAAGAACATTCAAATAATTAGCGGCAGGCTGAAATAATAACACAGAGAAGTAACACATAGATTTGCAAACTCAGATTTTATACTGCAGCTTCCCTGACTATAGGCAATAGGACTCTTCTTCATGTTGTGAGTGTGGGGGCCATGTTTCACAATATTTTACTTTGAAAGTGTGTTATAGTTTAATCTAGTTGTACCCCAAGAGTCTCATGTAAACCATGGGGCTGTCAAGCATGTGGCTCAAGGGTCAGGGCCAGAGGCCCAGGGTGGGGCTTAAGGGGTTGGGCCATAAAGGCACAGGCTGTTAAACTGACAGCATGCACTGTCAGATGTTCCTCCCACCAGGCAGTAGTCTCCCGGAGGTATGGAGTGAATCATCCTGGACCCAGTGACATACAGTCTGAAGATCTTGCTATGTAATTCAGCCTGCTTTAAATTATGAAACCTCCAGTAACTGAGCTAAATAAACCTTTCTTTCCTTAAGCTTGCATGTCGGGTATTTATCCAAGCAATGAGAGAAAAGTAACTGAGACAGAATTTGGTACCAGAGAAGTGGGGTCATTGCTGTGTCTAAACCTGACCATGTGGATTACAAGCTTTTGGGAATGGTTTATGGGAAGAGATAGGAAAGGTTTGGAGATGTTGCCTGCAAGAGAAGAACTGGAAGGGCTTCTGCCTTTCTGTAGGGGAGATTCTGATCAGAGCTCAGACCAGAAGGGTGATAGGAATCCTGCCTATAAAGACCAGGCTGGGAAGGTTTCTGCTGAGAAGAAGAACTTCATTGGTTGTTGGACTCCAGATCATTTGTGTTATGGCTTGGCCCAAACTTTGGCAGAATTTTGCCTATGTGCAGAGACTTTGCCTGAGACTGAACTTAAACATGGGGGACAAATTAATCTTTCAAAGGAAATTTCAAAGCAGTCAAATATTGGGGCAGTGGTATGGTTATTGCTTGGAGCTCTAAGTCAAATACATGTTGAGAATGAAGAACAAAGGGCCCAGCAGAATGATTTAAAATTTTCTGAGTTTGGCCAGAAAGAAAGCACCAAGGAGGTTGTGGACTGCAAAGATAGAACTGAGATCTCCGCTGTCCAGGAGGAACAGGAGAGTAGAAAAGATGACCTGAGGCAGCATCACAGGAGAAGGCAAATTCTCACCCTTTGCAGCCTCAGAAGCTCAAGGGTAAGGGACTTTGCTCTAAGAAGAAAGCCATAGCATCCCATGTTCCAGAATGGAGGTGGCAGACATGCTAGATTCCATAATGGAACCACACTAGATTACAGAATGGCACCAGCATAGAGAATTTGTTTCTCAGACTCAGGATCAGAGTGCTTAGAAATCCAGGCACTCAACACTTACAGCCAAGAGAGAAAGAAGCCTGGCTACTGCTCCAACTGGCAGCAGCCTTTGGCATCATCCACATGCCACTCTTTTTAGATGCATGCAGAATGCAGGAGGTCTGAGGTTAATAAGGCTTCCACCTCAATTTTAGAGGAAGATCTGAGAGGCCAGGCAGTGTGCTCCTGAGAGAGTATTGTGTGAGGCTGTGAGTGAGAAGCCTATTCCATGGAGACCCCAGAAGTTTGGAAAAGACAGGACCCTAGATCATCTAAGGAAAACTGCAAGGAGGGAGCAAAGCCAGCCTATGAGAGAAGCTGTGGGAGCTACCACCAAGAGTGCCATAAGGGTGAAGCCACATTGAGCTCACAATTTGCCAGTTTGCTTTGGATGTTCCACGTGGAACTATAGGACTCAATGTTTGCCCTGCTGGATTTTGGAATTATTTTGGCCCCAATGGTTTGAATTCTCCTTTGTATACCTATATGAATGGCAATGTTTGTCTTGTGCCTTTGAATGTATTTAACTTTTCATTTGTATAGGGGCCTACAGTGAGATTTTGCTTTGGATCTTGGAGGAGACCTGGGACTTGGACTTTTCAGCAATGCTGAAACTACCGGGACTTTGGCAACTCTTAGAGATGAACTAAAATACCTCTTGCAGAAAGGGATGTACATGAGACTGTGGGGGCCCAGGCATGGAATGTTATGGTTTGTATCTAGTTATTCCTCAAAGCCTCATGTAACTCATGGGGCTGTCAATCACATGACTTGAGGAGTGGAGCCAGAGGACCAGGGTGGGGCTTAAAGGGCAGGGCCATAGAGGTATGGATCCTTAAATAGAGGCATGCACTGTGAGAGGTCCCATCCATCCACCCTGCCCCACCTGGTGGCCTCTCTCAGAGCTATGAAGCAAATCACCCTGGACATGATGGCATAGAGTCTCAAGGTCTTGCTGTGTAATTCAAGCTGCTTTAAATTCTGAAACCTCAGTAACTGTGAGCTAAATAAACCTTTCCTTCTCTAAGCTTGACTGTTGGATATTTGTTCCAGCAATGAGAGAAAAGTAACTAGGACACAGTGCTTGCCAAAAATATTGCAGGAATGAAATAAGACCTGTATTATTTGTTGTCATCATAAGACTTAAATTGTATGTCAATATGGCAAAATCCTTATCATACTAGTAATTACTATGGCATTGGCTATGAAACACAAATATGCTCTAGTATTTATTTCTTGAGGCAGCTGTCTTAGTTCTTCCATATGGAGAAACCTCACTAATGACACTTTTTGATTCATGACAACCATAGGTGGCTCCCAGCAAAGCTCTACTCAATCACAGCTGAAAGTCTCCTTCCAGCATGGCTTTGAATATGCATAGCATACAAGACAGTGCAGGCAATTGATGTCTTGGAGGAAATCCTTCCTTAACTTTCTCCTAGAAATCCAATGTGTTTCTTAGCAAAGAAAACTTCTGTAGAGATACTGTGAGCTGAATTTACCAGAGGGTAATGAACCTATTTATTTAAATCAATATGCTTTAATTTATACTTGATGATTTCATTTTTCTATGTTATATCCTCCTACATGGTACTATTGTTTTATTGTTTAAATTCACTGGATTGATCCAAAATGACATAAACTACTTTCAAATATATGTAGTCATCTTTCTAACTAGAGCATTCAACATTCAAATATTTTAACAAAGTGACCCTGAGGATTATCATCCACACAGCTAGAGGACTTTGGAAGTTCTTTAACCTACATCCTAAACCTTCTGCTATACACACTGCCATTATTTCTAACACTGTAAGACATGAAGAATTCTACAATTAAGGTCCCATAATGTTATCACTGTCCATTAACTGTTGTCCTGAACCTTCAAACTGAGGCTGTTTCCAGGTAGCTTCAATTGACTGGCCAGCAGGAAGCCTAGTCAGTGCCTCCACAATGATTGTGGACATGGCTGTCAGTGTACACATATGTATGTGTCCACATAGTATTATTTATTTTATGTTGATATATATATATAGTTTGTTTATATAAACTATGTACTTTAATTTTACATTAAATATAAAGTGTTTGCATATTATACACACATACACATAGTTCTACTAAAGATTCTTTGATTTTGGAAAAATTCATGTAGTGCAAGGAAGAAATACTGAGTCTTCCAAATAATTTTAATCATCATTTAGCTCTGATCATTTTTGAAAACTCAGTGGTTTCGCAAGAAACTCAAGCTTTGCTCTTTGGAAGTAACATAAGAGTGGAAAGTATCTAGATTTTGCTGGGTGTCTGATTCAATCCCTGCGTTTATTGGCAGTGTGGCCAAGGGTGTATTATTTAATACATTTTCAGATTCACATTCTAGGTTATAGAAGCAAAAGTTGGGGTGAAAATTTCCAGACATTATGATGAACACAGGAAAAACTTAGCCTCCAGCAGTCCCTCACTTGCATCAAGGTTTCTTTCTTTGCGATGTTAATGAGGGTCTTTCTGCTTAGGCATGAGTATTCACCCATTTCTGGCTCTGTGAAATGCCCTGCAGATTTTTCTCCCAGGAGGCTTCAAGGCCCTCCCCACAGCCAGGTGGAGAACAGAGGGAAATAGACTAGAAGGTTCTTTTCAAGTCAATGCTGTCTATAAATCTCAGTGATCATTTTTAAACAGATGACTAAGCTTGTTATGGTCACTGTGTCTTCTAAATCCTGAGTCCTGCTGGATTTTTAGCATAGATACTCATTAATGCACTGAGGAATTCTTTTGTTTCTTTGTACTTCTCTTAGCCTAACACACTCCCATTTCTTCCTTTTCTGAATATCCAAGCAGGGTCCTTATCCCACACTGCAAGTAGAGCTCACTTCTGCCACTTGGATTTCTCATTTTGGGAATAAGAGGACAGATGAAATAAAGAAGAAAAACAAAGCTTTCCTCCTAAGCCTCTATCAGCTTTCAGGCATCTAGGTTTCCCTTTCAGACAGGAGTGGTATCTCTGTTCTCATCTGATGGCCAGCACATGGTGGTCCTTTCAGACATGGCTAGCACACACACCCTCTCAGGGAGACTGTGGGAAATGTGGCCATGGGACACTTTCTACCTAGGCTACATCCCCCTTTCTTTCACTCTTGTTGCTCCCTTGTGTCCTTCTTCTCTTTTGTCTGTTAAGTCTGTATGTTTTCCTTTTTCTGACTTAGACAATGTCAGATCCACATTTTGTGTAGGTGTACCTTTGTTCGCCTTTACTCTTTTCCTACTTTATATCTCGTTCCTTTCTTTTTTTCTGTTTTACTTCTTCCACCACTGCACTCCTTTTTATTCTTTGTTATTTTTTAAAGAGAATACAAATTCAAAAAACAGAAAATGCAAGTGATTTCACTTAGCAAAGTATTGTGAATTTCACAGCATTTCTTGTAATGCATAATGTTGTCTTCTAACCAGTTATTCATATTACCAGACATATGACATAAACTTGCAAGAAGAAAGAAATGTATCATAAATTAAGAAGAGAAAAAGTACAAGCAATTTAAAAAAGAGACAAAACAAAACATTGACAGCTTCTTTCCACAGTCCAGCAGAAATGCACAGTACAGTTGTCCAAACCATCCTGCTCATATACATAGAAACTCTCTTTCCCCAACTCCTTCTCCTGTTCTTCTTATTAACTCAGTAACTCTTTCCTTTTGGATAAATTAATTCCCTTTCCCCAGTATCTATTGTACCTTCAGATTCCATTCTTCTTTTTTCAGATTCTCATGCTAAAGAGACAATATGATGTTTGCACACATGAGTCTAATTTATTTGACTTAAGAGTATCTTCTGAAGTTATATCCACTTACCAACAAAATACCTAAATTTATCTTATTTTCTAGCTGAATAATCACTACACTCCTTTCACTGTGGTCTTAGTTACTCTCCCATTTCTGAGATATGAAGCCCAACACATACAATGTAAGTGATGGAAGGCTTATCCATGTTGGTCACAGTTTTAGCCTATGCTCTGCTGACTTCAAAAAAGATGGAAGCAAGAACAGAGAGGGACATGCTTGAGGTATGCAGTGGAGGAAAAGATGCTCAACTCATGGTAGCCAGGAATCAAAGAAGAGGGAGAAGCAAGGGACAAGAGTGCTGCTCTCTTCCAGGTCACACTCCACTGACTACTTCTAGTGAGGCCCCACGTCCTGAGAGCACACTTAGGTGTTGACCTCATCCATAGGTGATGATGTGTATAGTGCCCCACGTTACATGAAAATCATTTCAGGTAAACTGAAAAGAAAATACTGTCAAACTGCATCCAAGGAACACTGACTATGTTACAGGTATTGAGCTGAGTGACAGAAGTGGCAGAATCAGCATCCCTGCCCTCTGCAAACTCACCTAGAGACAGACAAATGCTCAGTATAATTGCCTGTGTAGTTCAGAAAAGGAATGTGGTTTAGTTCTAAAAAAGAAGAGAGACAGTTGCAGACTACATACTCTTAACCCTGGCAACTCAGATGCTCAGAAGCCATTGCCATGGAAACCTAAGTTCCTTCTTGTTTTATTTTTGTATGTTTCTGGCCTTCGTAGTGGCTTTTGTTCTTCCTGTTAGTGGTCATCTAGTCACACTCAATGTAGTTGAAAAAGTCTGGTGGGTGGCAGAAGCCTTCTCTGATGTCTAGTGGGCTTCTGATCAATTTCACGAGGCACTTCCCAGAGGTTGCTTCCTGGCCATTAGGGCAGATGTTGTCCAAGAGAAAAGATGTGGCAAAAGTATTGAGCAAAGTCAAAGGAATTGTATATTACTACTTTACTGACAGCAAGCAGGTTATCCTTGTTGAAGTCATTAATTATGGCATAGACCAGCTTAGTGACAGAAAATGCATAGAGTAGAAAGCAGTTAGGCACTATTTCAAAGGCATAAGCCTACTGCAGTTAAACTTTATTTCTTTCATGGGCAACATGAGGCTACTCATGTATCTCACCCTAATAATGTTTTCCTGCTTGTTTCATTTGGAAAATGTTAATCATTTTTCTTAACTATGCCTGAATCTCTTTGAAGTCCTTGGTAAAAAAGAAAGAAAGAAAGAGAGAAAGAAAGAAAAAAGGAAAGAAAGAAAGAAATGATGAGGACTCATTCTCCTTATCTTTATGTTCCAGGGGACACAGACAAAGAAAACCTGTGCACTCTAAAAAATACATGAGGAGGAAAGGATGGGAGGAAGATCAATATATGAATCATTTAATACAATATCCTACATAGAGCAAGTGCCCAAGAAACTGCTGCAATTATTTCTCTGGTTGGTGATGCTTACCTCCAGTGTGCTGAGGAGTTTGAAAACGACCAGCCATAGTGCATATCAGATACTTAGCAGTTGGTGGTGGAAACAGAATGAAAACAGTTGTGAGGAACATCTGGAGGAGAGTGTAGAGGGATGCTATAGAATTGCTAACTCTTTCTTCTGTTGGAGCACTCCTTCTGCAAGGGGCAAGACAGCCACCTGGCTTAAAGTGTCACATGAAAAGAACACTGTCACCTCCTTGTGGCATGCTATTTGTGGTCACTGACTATGGTTTACACCTGCTTCAAAAGAGTCGGTGCAGGCATGGAGCCCAGATGACTTGGCTGTGGAGGAGAGAATGAGACACCTGACTCTGACCCCACTCAGATCAACCCAAAATTCCCTTCCCATTGAAATCCCTTCCCTTTCCTTTTGTGTTAAACTGCCTACTTATGCTACTCTGGACATACAGCACTCTTGTATATGCTACTGTACTCGCTATTTTTCATTCTATAATTTAACTTGAGTCTTCAAAACAGATTTGTTGTTCTTTCCTGCTCCTCTCACTGCATACTCAATGCCAGTTTTACAGCTGTCATTTGCAATTATTAAATCTTTCATTCAGCTCTGAGCATACATATGAATGTCTCAAAGTGGGGTGAGGGTTAGGGTTTTGGTGTGGCAGGCACAGAAAAAAGTGCAAGCAATGATACTAAAAGTTTGGCACACTCAGAAACCAGTATATAGTGCTAAATAAGACATGCTGAAGACCCATGGATGACAACAACAGCAGAGAGAAAGTGGAAACACCACAGGCTACTTGACTTTTTGAATTTGGCCATGTTCACATCACAGTTCAAACAGGTGACTCTGTCCAAAAAGCTTAGATTTTCTTCTCAACCCTTCTCCATCTTTTACCTCATTCCCTAATAATTTCCAGGTCCTATGTTTTCTCTTTCAGCAGTATTGCCTTGCCCTGCATTTTCTCCCTTCTTTTTCTTGTTCTTTTTATTCTACCTATTGATTATAAGTCTTACTTTAAATGTATTTATACGTTGTTTTCATGGCTTTCCTGCAAAGTGTTTCTAGTTTCTAAGACTGGATAAACTGTTTCTTGGTGATACTGATGAATATGGCTGCTGAGTTATACATTCTGTTCCTGGAATCTGCTCGGTGGGCTCTGTCTCTTTGGAGGAACATCATCAACTTCCCTGCTCTCCACAACCAGTCCTTGGCACCTGGCTTAGACACTGAAGCTCCAGTTGGAGCATGTCCAAAGACGTGCTCTTTGTACTGTAGAGCTACACAGGGAACTACAGCCGAGTGCATAAGGCCATCTACATGCTGGAGAGCTAAGAGTCTAGTGCTTGCCCAGGAGGCTGAAGGTGCCAGTGCAATAGAAAACAACACTGCAGCCCCAGTCCTGGATGAATGCTTGCAAGCCCTTGTAGAGTGTCAGTTGTGAATTCACATTGAAAGCCAAAATAATGTGGAATATTCTGAGCACAGTAAATAGTAACAAAGTAAAAAAAAAAAAAAAAAAAACTCACTTGGAAAGAGTTAATATGGGCTCACCAGCTTTCCTCTCCTTATATTTCTGAATCCACCCATCTCCAAGCTTAGTGGATTGTGGTTTAACATTCATAATGTGTCCCCTCCACTTAGTTTGCTGGCTCACAGGATGATCTTCTCCAGGGACACACTCACAGACTCATGCAGAATTGTACTTTACTAGTATTCTAGACACATTTTGCTCCAGACAATTTGGCAACCAGAACTAACCATCATTATCTTTGAAAGTGATGCATACTATGCAAAGACAAAAGCAAGGCCTTTATTTCAGAATCTCTGAAAAAGCTATGTCAAAAGCCTTTGCAACAATGTTTGCTGAAGATAGGGAGCAGGATGATTCTGCCTGATGTGGAAGATTTGAATCAATATTTATCTGTATTTTAGTGAAAATGAGGCTTCCTAGTTGCCAAATAATAAACACATTCCTGAGCATGCTTTCTACCAGCCCCATGCCAATCATGATGAGGGTTCTGATCTCTAGATACACGAGGAGAGTATGCGTAAGCACACTTATCTTTTATGTAACCTCAAGAACTAAATTTATGGCCAGGTGAGCGGGAATAATTATACACTAACATCCACAAAATATTTATAAACTGCTTCCTTTTCTTCATATAGTGATATTATACTCTATATTCCAGTCTGCTAATTAAGAGAACGTGGCCTAACTCCATATTTTGGATTGATGCTTTCATTTTTTTTCTCTTAATCTGAGAATACTCAAATACTTTTTATCTATCTATCTATCTATCTATCTATCTATCTATCTATCTATCTACCTATCTATTTATTGATTCTGTGCCAGGAGTCATACTCAGGATCTTATATTTAGCAGGCAGGCACTATGCTGCTAAGCTACATCCCTGGGGCCTCGAGCACCCTGCTCATTAGTCTTATTAATACACTCTCTAGTTTCTGTTGTTAGCCTTTGTCTTCCCTGCATACACTGAGCTCAGCACAGGAACTTTCCAAATTGTGGGAAGCTCTTCTGCTTACTCAGGTCCAATGGACACAATTTGGAAACACGCGTTCCTGTGCTACAGACTTTTCCTGAGTAGGTTATGCATTTATTTGGGAGCAAAGCTAAATGGTTCTCTGGACTTTGCAAATATGAGAACTCACAATTTCCACATCTTTAAAAAATGTCCAAACTCCATAGTGTATATTTATGAAAATAATCGATAAGACAAAGAGTTAATAGGAATTCTCCAGGCTTTAAATGAAATATTCTCTTCTTGGGAATCTAATGAGGAAACTGTCTATCTTCTAGGGGAGTTTAGTTGCAATCCACTCCTCCAGGTTTGAGACACCAACACAAAACAATTTGCATGAGCCACTCCTACCACACCATAAACTTTAATTTTTTTTTTTTTATATTTATCTATTCCACGGTGGAGAAAAAATACTTTTTTTTTTTTTTTTAACTGCCAAGCAAGCTATAAACACCATAAGGCCAAAGGACCTAAAATAAATGAGTTATAATTAAAAAAGGACTCCTTTGAGGTTGTGACACTACTGAATATGTGCTGCTTAACTGGTGGAGCATCTCTTAGGACAGAGAACAGAGATGAGGACAGCTTCTCGGGCCTGGCAGTGGTGCTGAACCACAGCACTCATGGCGTTGTGCTTTTCTTTTAAGATGAAAGATTCGGGTTTCTCCTAAACTAAAACCTCAGCATTCTTCATTTGCAGCATTGGCATTTTGCAATAAAGAAGTGGGTTCGAGGTTACAGTCTCACACTCCGTGTCTGAAAGCTTTGGCGCCGCTGGCATAGGACCTCTCGACTATCTCTGTTAGACGACATGTTTGCTTCATTTGGCTTTTCCTTTTCATTTCAGGTAATTACAAAACAAATACCATTAACATACAGAAAAGCATTATTGAGCCCTTGCATCTCGTAGTAATACTGAATCACAACAAAAAGCTCTAAGCATTTATTTATTTATTTGAAAAAAGAGAAAACAGTGCCATGGAGATGTCTCAGTGGACTAAGTGTGTGCTAAGGCAAGCACAGGGACTCAGGTTCAATTCCCAATGCTCCAGCCCCAACCCTGGGCACACTGAGCAACCCCAGCACATTGAGACAAGGCGTGGTGGCCTGCGCCTACAATCCCAGAGCCGACAAGGCTGAAAACAGGAGGATCATTATCAATACAAACTACATAGTGAGACCCTGTACCAAATGCATTAAATGAAAAAAAAAAAGATGAAACAGAATTGATGACAAAATAATAGAAGAATAGCAATAGCCAATGCATTGCATAAGTGGCTACTCAGTGTAAGTTATGGGCATAAAACTTTTTACAATCAAAATTAGCATAAACCTTTGTTTTCCATAAACTGAGAAACAGTAATAGTACAGCTACATTGTATTATTTTCATACTGCCCTAAATGTACCCAGTCTTATCTAAACTTAATTTCAAGGTCATTGCTCAGAGGACGGGAGCGTAGCTCCATGGCAGATTTTTTACCTGTTATGCAGAAGGCATGGACCCAGTAAACAGCACTATTAGGCAGCTTTGCAGAGGGCCGTATATAAAAAGTAGTTTATTTGGACATTTGTGTAAAAAAATCTTTTAAATGTAGTTTATTGCTTTTCATAAGACCTTGGGCCAAAATTGTCTCCTGTATTATGTGAGAGAACTGAGAACCAATTGCATGAAAGGGCACAAAAGCAACTGCACCATAAATTATTATGAAATAAATGAGTGAAATACACTCTCACTGCTAAGCGCCTTGCCGTTTTCAGGCCTTCAGGAGCTCATTCCATATCTCTTACCCATAGCTGCCCCAAATATTCTAAAAGACAAACAGAAGTATGATGTGTAACGTAGTACAGTGTGTCCTGCATAGAAATGTGTACACACACACACACACACACACACACACACACACACACACACATACACACACACACAAAGCTGGTTCTGCCCTTTACAATGGAGATGATATCATGGTAATCTTCGTCGCGAAACAGTTCAGATCTCCAGTAACTATGACCTCATCTTCGTAGTAATTAAACATGATTGGCAAAGATGTGGATGTCCCCACCTTCCCATCTCCACAGCCCATCTACAACATAATTGAAGCTCTTAGGAGCACAAAAGCTCCGTTAGCTCCCTTCCACTAACTAGATTTTAGTTTAAATTTTTTTCTGATACAGCTGAACCAGGAAATGGATTTTCTGATAAGTGGCAGAGAGGAGAAAATAAGCCATGGGAAAAGATAAGGAAATTTTATTTAGCTGTTATTTGACCTGTTTTATTACCTGAGAAGACACAATGAGTCTAATCTTTGCAAATCCTTTGCCTTTATGCCTTAAATTGCATCAGGCATAAAATTACTCCCATTTGTCTCTGTACACACACACACACACACACACACACACACACACACACACCAGCAAGTAATCGGAGGCACAGAGGGAATTTGAAAAGTATAACTGCTTTGCTATGATATTTCCTCCACATCCAACTGATACCAAAACCTTTGTTAGCTTTTGAACTCAAAACTATTCAATCCCCACTTTGAATAGAAAGCAGCAAATAGCTCATCTATTTATTTATTTAATTTATTTTTTAATATAATTTTTTAAATGTACTTTTAAATGTATTTGGTTGTCACAGAGTGTCACCTCTCAGCAGGGACTCATAGTGATCCTCCTGTTTTCCCCGGTGTCTTCAGTTATTGCTGCAGGTATGCACCGCTATGCCTCATCTCAGCGGTCAGCTCAACTTGCCCAGGTTTGGGGCCTGCTAGGCATGTGGTGCAGTGGATCGAATCACGGTCGTGGCGCTTGTCTAAGCAGGTGCTTTAGTCCACTGAGCTATCTTGCCAGCCCCTTGTCCTTCCTTTTAATTTCTGAATTTATAGGCATGGTAGAAAGTATAGGGAATTATTAAAATACTCTTAGGTAAGCTAAGATGTGTCTTAAAATTAATGCCAGTGATGAACGGAAAATAAAGTTCATTTGCAATTTATTAATTAGTGCATAGCCATACATGTTCCAGCTGCCCATGATGAATGTAATTGCTTACATTTCAAATATGTGCTAATAAAAACTTAATGAAAATAAAAATAAACTTTATTGGAAGAATTGAACTTCTTGACTCAGAGGCAAAGAAGAAAAAAAAAAAAAACTCTAATTATTAGCAAGCCTTAAAACATGAGCTGAGTCCAAAGTCCAATGTTCAGTGAGCCCATGGAGCGGGGCCAGTCCACAAAGCCATGGCCAGCCCTTCCCTATGGGATCACTGTGTGGGGACTCTGAAGAATGGGGCACACTTCCAGAATGGGAGGCACATGTGCTGCTCCCTTGTCCCTGTGAAAACTATGACCTGAAACGTTTTTGGAGGTGGGGTATTGAAGTTATTGCTGCATTGTTTATTTCAGTAATTCTGTCAGCTTTTATTTTATACTATGTCTTCCTTGTTGAGTACATGTATATTTCTGTTGTTATAACTTTTATAAGTATATATATATATATATATATATATATATATATATATATATATTCTCATCCCTAGGAATACTTTTGTCTTCAGTTTTTACTTTTTCTCATAACAATTTTAACATTCCGTTCAGTTACCATTTGCATGGAGCATTTTCCTACCTTTTTTCTATGCTTTCGAGTCTAGATTGAATCAGGTTTGCCTTTTCCATATCTTTAATTTACCTTGGCATTCTCTGAACTTTACATGGAGTAACTAATGTGCTCATCTTCAATGTAACCATTTTAGCTTGGATTTGAGGTCTGTGTTTCACTGCCCCAGGCCATGGCATGTCCTTTGTTCCTTCTGGTTGCTGCTCTTGTCTTTGACGCCTTCTTTTGTGCTGAAGACATTATCTCTTGTATTATTTCCTTGTCATCTGTTCCATTTTGTGTTACTTTTTTTCAGTCATTTTTCTAATGGTTGTCGTGGCTATTGCAATTTTATCTTAATAATGATCTGGTTTGCGTCAAATTAATTTTAATAGTATACAAATATTTTGTTTCCACATTACAAATATTTCTCCCACATTCTGATACACTTATTTTCCTAAATTATACTCAATCCCAATACCAATGGATTGATAGTCATACATTTCTCTACTTGTTAAATATGTATGTAACCCAATAATCAATACCACCTGAACTGAATATTTCCCAGCCAGGGTTGGATAAAGCAGAGTTCTGCCTTATTCTTGAGCTCTCAGGTGAAACTGAGCTGAGTGTAGGGTGCAAACTATCCTGAGCATGGAGTGCAGGGTTGGAACCACACCCCTAGGACTAGCCACATGGCACACGAAGCCCAGTTCTTGTGAGTGGGGCAGCCTCAGGCAAGTCACAGCACGTTTCTGAACCTAATGTTTTCTTTTCTGAGATCAGGAACATGAGATACATTAGAATGTATTGCCTTTAGGACTTGTGACTCTAATCTAAGTGATATATTTTGAGTGCCAATAAAAATAATCCTAGGAACAATCCTTTAGTACGAACTAAAGCAGACTTTTTAGATTGTTTCTTACAGATAAGATTTGTGAGAATGCGACAATATTTCTGTAATTCTCAAAGTTCAGTTTTGATGAACCCAGAAATTTCGTTGGCATTTGTCTGTCCTTCATTTCTTTCAGAGCTGTGCTTGTTTCTAAAGGAGAGCTTCTAGTTTTAACTGACAGCTTTTTGCCCCTTCGTGCAAGGGCTATCCGCTCCTTCTTTGTGTATCTTTTAACTTTTGTTGGAAATAGGACATGATAAATAACATAATATAACAAACTGGAAACAAAATTTTCTGCCTCAGAATGTAGGCCTGAGTTAGATCCCTGGGACCATGAGCCATGCTGTGCCTGCCCCGAGCCAGCCACTGGAACCAGGTATGGAGGCTCACCCCTCTAATTCCAGCACTGGGGAGGCTGAGACAAGAGGACCACTATGAGTCTTAGCCTGGTAGGGAGACTCTGTACCAAATAAATACAAAAAAGATAAAAAGCATGTTCTGTTCTTTGTTGCTGTATTATCACTCTACTTTCATTAGTGACTTCTGTGAATTAATTTTGTGAAATCTGTGTTCTCTGTTTTTTTTTTTGTGCCATGGGCTCTATGCAAAGATGTGAGTCAGATGGTTGGAGACTGAAGCAAGGTTCACAGGTCTTGCTTGTGGAGAGCCTACAAGCTGAGGGGGTGGGAGCTCATCTCCAGAATCCTCAGACAGTTTCCGACCATGAGCATGGCCCAGCCTGCACAGTTCTGGGTGTGCAGCAACCTATAGTGTCCCAGGACTATGCCAGAGATTCACAAAGCCTCCCGCAAGCATCTCAGATTTTACATTTTCCTCTTTAACCTTGCATGTTTTACTGTTTGTTTTGTTTGCTAGTTATGCTTATTGTCTAAGGCAGTTTTAGAGTTGTGTAATTTCTACTTTGCATGACAAATGCCCCCAGGAAAGGGCTGTTCACATTAAAGGCGCTCCAAGGTGTCAGCAGAATTGGTAAGCATACTAGTGGGGTTACTTCATAAAACTCTTAGCATAGACAATGATAATTCTATAGAAATGAGCAACTGCCTCACTCTTGTTTCCTGCAGTGGCTGCCATGTGGCTGCTTTCCAACATGGGGACTGACCGCTGCCTTTTGACTTTGCCACAGAGCTAGCAATGTAAGAAAGAAACAGCACCCATGAAAACAGCACCAAGTTCACTGCTGTCCTGAGGTGCAGTCCTGTGTTCCCAAACAAACACTCTCAAGGATGTAACAGTTTCTTGCATAGTTGCTAGACTTCTGAGAAATTATGATTCTGACAAGATTTGCCAATTTTTCTTAATGCTTTTATAGATCAGAAGAATTTTGGAAGTTCTTAGTGTAGCATTTTTACTGATGAGAACACATTTCTCAGGTATAAACTTCTAAGGGGTTTTATTTCAGGTAACTGTATGAAGATTTCAAAAGGACTGAATAAACAAGGGTGTATGACATGCCACTCAGTGAAACTGTCCATTCAGTCACCATTCTTTATGTCCTCTTGTTACCCGTGCTCAAACTTTATCAAGCCTTGTAGTTACTCAAATGGCCATTGACTTTGCAACTTCAGATAGCACGCTCTGTCAGCTCTAGCGTCCTGGTTTTCCTCTCTTATTTCACCTCTTATTTATTAGCATTCTGATCAGATTTTACTTCTTGTTTCACTAACCTGTCCCAACAGCAAAGCTTAGAAGACTCATTACTTGTATGGCTCCCTGTTCACCATGATTATAGTATTGGAAATGTAGCTGAGCTATGGAATGGATGTTATATGTAAAGCCCTGGGCTCTACCCACAATATTGCAAAAAGGAAAAAAAAAATATGCATGCACACAATAATATATTCATTTGTTTTGTAGCCAAAGAAATCAATTGAATTTTTTTTCTTCAATAGAAGGATGGCATAAGCCTAACTTCATACACTCATCTTTATGTATATTTGTCTGAATGCAATACACAATAAATGTTGAACAATTTGCTTCGATGTCACAAGTAGGTTTTCCGAATGGTAATCGTGATTTTTTTCTGCTTTACACCTTACTGTGTTCTACAAGAATGAGTCCATGGTGAGAATTTTTAAGGGGCAAATCGTTGTACAGTGCATCTAAGCCTTGGAGCATTCACATATATCTGTACAGATTTGCCTTCCTAGTGAGAGGGCAACACAGGGCGAACGACTCAGTGTTGGTGGAAGCCCCATGGCATGTGCAGCGCAGGGCTGCACAGAAGACTACCTGCTGGTACCTTAGCACAGTGCAAATATTCTGCAGCAATGGTCCTAGAGCAACCTGGGACCATAGCAAGGAAATTCTTAATTTTTTCTTCTAGGACAACTGTTTCTGTTACAACTCCTTGGCACCATTCTCATAACTAATTCATTCCTATTTTCACATATCATGTCTCTAAGTCCTTGCTGTTCATCATAGAAAATAAGCAAATGGAATTTCCATGACACTGCCTTGATCATGATGCTTGCAATGCTGAAATCTTCATGGTGGGCATCCAGCAAGCTTCCACTGCCCCTGGCCATCTAGCAAAAGCAAAGCAGTGTAAGTTGGGCTCTCATCTTTAAAAACTCAAAGACTGTTCATGCTGGCCTTATCAAAATGCATTTGAAAACTACATTTTAGGTGTTGACTAGATAAATGGAAGTCAGTTTCTGTCCTAGTTTTTAGTCTTGAATACTTTGCAATATATGGCCCCTTTTCTTTGATCAGCTAATATCCTACAAACACTCCTGCATCATATAGCAAGTATGTGCTATTCCTTTCTAAGGAGATAAACAGAACACTTAGAATTCCAAGTAGATTTTTGTTGTCCTTATTTCTTCATCTCACCAGGGCTTTGAAGCTTAAAATCTGACTTGATTCACACTATATTAAGATCATTAGGATCTCTGTTTTTAACTTTAGGTCCTGTAAGTTCTGACTAGGCTCTCACAGATCCATCTCCTGTAATTTAGGTCCATTCTGTTATTCTATCTTTCATTCTGATTTCCCTTGTCTGAATCTTCCAAAAGGAGGCTTCATAATGACTACCTATGTGGAGTTCCTATCAGCCTTTTCCCTCAATTCTCCTTCCACTGCTATCTACCTCCTGAGAACTTCCCTACTCCCCACCCCCTTCGTGGTAATCTGGGCTCCCTCAGCCTGGCTTAGTTATCAGAGAAGTGTGTCTTGCAAGTGTTTTCTAGCTTCTCCAGGTGTTATTTCAAGGACATCAAATAGGACACTTTCTACATGAAAGTTTCCAACTGAATTCCGTAATGAGAAAAGCATGAATAAATAAATGATGAACTTCAAAGAGCTTATATTTAGTCAGAAGGAAGGATAGTTACAAATATCACAATTAGAGACAATAAATTGACAACATAAAACAAGTACCAACTGAAACTTGTTAGAATTCAGATAGAGATATATCACTATTTAACAGGAAATAAAATGTATAGTACAGCACACAAATAATTCCATAAAATACCCTTTAGCATTAAGAAAACAAAATCTCAAAACTTGAAGCATTACTTACAGGTAGCTGAACTTCGTTTTTGGTGGAGTAGTCCATTGATGGCAGGCCATTGTCACATGGAACTCCTCCATGGCTCGCCTGGACCAGCGTGTTCAGGAATCCTGTGCATGTCCTGGAGAACACTCTTTGCATGGTGTAACCTCTTGTTTATGTCTCCTGCATTCTGCCAGCTTCATAGTCAACATTGCATGACACAATACCTTCTACCAAATAAATTTTCTCCCTACTGTGAACTTTTGGGCCTACATGGCTTGTTTGTGGCTCTTCCCAGTTTTCCTGATTTTCCAGACTCTGATTGTCCAGGTCTGAAACAGGCCATCACCCCTGGGCATTGCTGCCAAGCACAGGAGATTCACTTTCGTTATGGCCCTGGCACTCCTTGTGCTGATCCTGCCCGCTCACCTGATGAGCCAGTGCTGTCTATGATACTTCTGCTTCTACGATCAGGACAGGAACCCATTGAGAATATACCTACTCCTTCCATCTTCCTCACCGGAGGAATGAAATGCATGACTTGACACCATATTAACTTTCCTTCATATATATATATATATATATATATATATATATATATATATATATATTGCAAATGCTTGTGTACACACACACACACACATTTATGCTAATCACAGCCAGGCTTGAGTGAAGAATTTCTACTTTCCTTTCTCTACCAATGTCAAGCTTTCCCACTGGGGGCGTTTCCCCTCCATAAAAAGCAACCTCATCTCTAACACCATTATATTTTGAACTCACTCACCCAGGGCCTTGTCCTTTTCATTTTCTTTGTGCAACTTGCCTATTCTCAGAAGAATGACACCAGGTGCAAATAAATGATGTCTGCATGGAAGAGCCACTGCCATTTAAAGTGCATCTAAATGGCAGCATTGTGATGGATGCACTTCTACTTGTCCTTGAGAACCAGCGGGGCTATGTGTTGGGTAATAATTGCTCGGCTTTGCTGGAAGGCATAGCGCTTGGCTTACAGGACATTGATTCATGTGGATCTTGTGTCTAGTTTAGCCCCAGGGCATTCCCCACTGTTGAAATTGACACAGAACAGGAAGAGATAAATGTGTGAAGGCTGGGGCTTTGGGGTGCCCTGAGGCTGATATTGATGAGATGGTAACTTTGGCCATTTGGTTCCTGTTGCTTTTCTCCATCACAGAGAAGGCAAAAAATGTCCCCAATGAGAAGGGAAACTGTTCCCACAACCAACACATTGGAATCCACCTTTGTATCACTTCAGAGGGAAAAAAGAAACTTTATAGAGCTTCCAGAACTTACACATGGAGAGCAGATGTAAAACCAGCAAAAAGTAGTTCATGCATGAGTCCCTCAACATCTCCTCAACAGATGGAGGCTTGAGTCACTTACTTCCTAACGCTAGGGCTAGATCTTAGATATAAAATGATACCCAAATATCTCTTCTGTCCAGAGGTGGGCACTGGAAAGGTAACTGAATCATGGGGTGATGTAATTGTCAGTGAACTCATCCATAGCTAAGTTCACACCTGATCATGCTTTGGGGAGGTAGGGGTTCTGACTGAAAAGAAAGGATCACAGTAGAGTAACCTGGAAGGATATACTTTGAGTCCCAGATCTTTCTTCTTTCTGTTTTCTGGAAGCCAAGGTTTGAGCAACTTTTCTGTGTGAAATCCTTCCATCATAGGGCTGGTGAGATAGTCCAGCAGACCAAGTACCTGCTTAGGCAAGTGCAAGGACCAGAGTTCAGTCTGTCACTACATGCCACTCTGGCTCTGGGAGCACTGAGCTGGCTACAGAGACTGGATGTGGTGGCACACACCTGCAGTTCCAGGGCTGGGAAGGCTGAAAACAGGAGGATCACTATGAGTCTGAGCTGCACAGTGAGACTCTGTATCAGATACATTAAAAAAATACAACTAAATGTTAAAAAACCAAATCCTTCTACTATATTATTTCTTCCTTGGGGACAGCAAACCAAAGATGAGTCCTCTGAAACCCTGATTTCTCAGGTGAAGAGATCACCAAGTCTCTGACCAAGTGCTGAGCCTTGTAGTCTTTCTTCAAGCAATGTCCAGCACACTGGTAAAGCACTCCCGAGTGTTCTGGATGAGTTCTGAAGACATGATGACATTGGGGGCCAGGTCTGCTCTCAGAGCCCTCTCCTTTGACCCTCCTTCCTCTCTGCTTCACAGAATCCGGGAGTTTAGCAGCTTTGCTCTGCATGACCTTCTGCCCCGTGTCTGAGAATCACGAAACCTATAAAATGTGAAAGAAAAACCAAGCTTTGGTGTTTTAAGTTGGGTGTGGAAGCTGTTTGTTCCGACAACAGAACACTAATATACCGAATTCTGCTGCAGGGGCACAATTTTAATGAGGTTTGCTCAATTTTAGTGACTTCAAAAGTCAGCAGCATCAGTCTGTCTTCCTTTCTAAATGGAACCATTTCCTCTCTGCTGCTTTCTGTCCTCCTCCTCTCCATCCTTCCACACTGCAGGACACCTGGCACCTTTACCCTTTCTTGGCCAGATGTTCTCTCTCTTCCCCAGCCTTACCAGCGCTCCCTTTGGCATATTATTCTGAATTTTCCTTCTCCACAGATTGGCTCTTTGAAAACTTGTTCAAGATGAATATCTGTATCTTTTGGTTCTCAGAGCCTATTTACACCCTTCTTCAAATGTTAAACACATGTACACATGTGGATTTATATGTTTATATGTCTATATCCTTCTTGTGGTCTTTAATGCCTTTCAATCTCACATTCTCCTTGTACTCCACATACGTTTTCTGTGCCATTAAGAACGCGTGCCTATGGGCAAATCTTCCTCACCACATGGACTGTTCCTCCCAACTGTCCTGCTTATCAGACTCTACGCTCACTCTCTCATACATTATCTGATGGAAATGGGGAAGTCTTCGGCTCTTTTCCAAAAAGTACTGGGCTTCCTCACCTTCTGTGTTGCATATGTGTTTTACACAATTCATTTGTAAGCAAAAATAAAGAATAAGAATGCACAGAACAGAAAGCCCCATGCAATTGTAGCAAATGGTGAGTAGAGCAAGAAAGGTATAGCTGAAGTTTGCTTATTTGGGGAAGAGGCTTTCAACCTGGTGCTTATTCCTTCTTTATGGAAGGCATATGCTTGGAAGCAGAGGAATCCTGCAACATGGCCTCCTCAGTGGGGACAGTCCTGTGGAAGAGTCCTGATCTCAGGGAGGAAAGTGGTATCCAGATGGGCTATGGTATGAAAACCGGTGGATCCACCATGGTCATTCATTTCTGTTGTCTACTAGATATTCATTAGATCCTAAAAATGGAGGGCTAACCAGAATTCTATCATTGTGAGAAAATACTGGAGATAATGACTGACAGGAGTAAACATTCCTTTAGACTCATGGTTTCAGAGGTCTCGAGCCATGCTCAGCTGCTTGATTATTTGGGGGCTGCAGTCTGGAATAATATTGCTGCAGCAGGAAGATAACAAGAGGTCCAGAGAGGTTGTGTGGGGACCCTTCTGCATGGATTCTTGGGCTTAGGCCCCATTTTGGAAAGTTTGAGTAGCATTTTGTAGCCTAACAAGAGGTTGTGGTGAACAGGGCCCTGTGGGAGGGAAGGTTTCTCAAAGTGACACTAGACCCTGAGGAGAGGGGATTGTGGGAAGTGTTCTGGAAACGGGAAGCCTACAGGTAGCACAAGCAGCCCAGGAAGCAGCTGAGCCGATGAGGGAGGGAGAAAGAGTCCAGGAAAGATGCACTGACTAGGATGAGCAGGCACCTGGAGGCTCAGTTAACAAAGGCCTCAGGGATTGGCTGGTGGAGTCAAAATTATTGGTGCCTGTAAGAGTACACATGGCACATATCAGACTTTCCTGATTGTAGGTTGATCTGAAATTGGCTGAGATGTCATCATTCTGGGGTATAAAAGCTGAGACAAAAGTGTTTCTTTGACAACTCTTTGGGGATCTCCTGCCAGGTTCGTTTGCCTAGGAGCTTTTAGCTTCTCCTTTGCAATAGTGCTACTTTCTTCTTTTATACTGCAATAAATACTTTTCTTTGGTTCTTTTCTAGTCTTCTATTTTGAAATTCTTTTCTGGTGGTGAGAAAAATCCACTGGATAGACAACAGCATTCATGCTAGGGGGCATGTGCTAGAACAATGCTTCTCAGCACATGGTGACCAGGAAGAAAGAAGACTAGCAGATACCAAGGTCCCATTGTTCTGCTCAAGGTCACAACCTTAGCATATTTGCACGTCTCTAGGCCTCACTCCTGAGAAGTTTCACCACACGCTCATGATGCCACAGGGTGGAGAAGAAGTCTCCAACACGTGGATTTTGAGGGCCGTTAAACACCAGACAACAGGAAATGAGTTGAGGGTAATCCCATGAAAGCTCGTTGTTTTCATTTATTTCTAACACAGAAACTGTCACAGTGCTCAGAAAATGCTTGCTGGATCCTGAAACTCTAAGGGACCCAGGAGCTATCTTGTGCTCCAATACTTGAGAGGACAGACATCAGGCTTATGTGTTTTCCAAGTACATTGTCATACAAATTAACCGCTTAGTAGACATTTCCAACAATGGCAGAGTTGAATGCATATTTATTATCAGAGCTTTACCCACAAGTGCCTTTTACCATAACTTACAATGGCACTGTGAAGCTCTATAATTGCTGCAGACAGGTTTTGCATATCAACAGAAAATATGGTTATTCATTAATAATTTACCAGAACAAGTTTCTCTCTAATATAATAAATGAATTATTAATTGATGCTTTTAAGGAAAATAGTTCTAAACAGAAGTTGCTTTCTTTCTCCTTTCCTGCGCGGGTTTTAGGTTAGTATAATATTTGTAGAAGAAACAGATGCCACAGATTTAATTTTATAATCAAGTCATACAATTACTTTTCAAGATTCATTATGTTATCTCAAAATATAACAAAATTAGCATATGCAGTGACAAACTAATATAGAGGA
>PVKN010006541.1:0-28312 GCA_004027915.1 Capromys pilorides
AGATTTAAACAATAAAAAAATACCGTTATGGAGTATTCCACTGAGATAGCTCAGTGGAATAAATGATTGCCTGGCAAGTGCAAGATCCTGAGTTTGGTCCCTGGTACAGGGGTGGGGGATGAGGGGTGAGAAAATACTGTCAGCTGATATGCCTGTAATCACAGTACTCTGAGAGAATGAGGCAAGAGAATCATAAGTTCAAGCTTAGTGTGGGCAAGCTTAGCAAGATTCAGTCTCAAAGACAAGCTGCAGAGTAGCTCAGTGTGAAGGCCCTGGGTTTAGTACCATTAGAAAAAGAAAGGAAGGTCTTATTTACACATGTAGTTGTGCATTTCCAGTTTCTTTCATTATTTCAAATTTTTTTCCTCTTCTTGAGAATTCAGTTACACATAAAATTCTTTTGATGCCATTTTTCCTTTGGCCTAAAATTCTTCCATTAACCTTTTTGTAGTATGTTTTTGGTGATGAATTTGGCTTTTATGTGTTTGTGAAAGATCTCCTTAGTGAGCGTAAAGTTGCAGGTTGACAGGATTGACCGTATGTGTGTGTGTGTGTGTGTGTGTGTGTGTGTGTGTGTATGTGTGTGTGTGTGTGAGGGAGCACCAGGAGTCCAGCTCAGGACCTAGCACTTGCCAGAAGAGATGGTGGTTACCTAGGCTTTCACTTGGATGTCAGTTCTGCCCTTTCCAAAGCATATGGTCCTCACAAATACCAAACAGCCGTGTTCTGTTGCGTCTCTTGTGCTATGGTTTGTGCCTAGCTGTCCCCACAGAGCCTCTTGCAGTCACGGGGCGGCTCCTGCAGATTGTGATTGATTCTTGATCCAGTGGAGGGATTATGGGAGTGAGTGGCCTGGGCCATACTCTGAATTACAGCGAAAGAAGGGGAAGAGGCCGGCTAGCTGCCGGGGCTGCAGCCACTCCTTTTTGCTCTCCTGCTTTTTGCCTCTACCATGAACGATTGCTCTCTGCCGTGTGCCACCCTCACTTTTGTTTTTCCAGTTTTTTTACATGGGGTAATTCCTGAATGCTTCAGTTTCCCCTTTCATCAAGGGTTATTTCAATAATCAGTTCTGTGAAATTCTTCTGAGTTATTGTAAAAATCATTGTGAATGCTGATCACAATGGCGATCACCACTAGCTGGTCTCCTTAGTAAAGGGGCTCGACGTGGCAAGAGCCTGTCAGAATTAAGGACTAGGGAACCCCTTGAAGAATTCTTCCATTTTTCCAATGCTAAGGGCAGTGCAGCCATGTGTCTTTTACCCTAGCTCAATAACCCAGGGCACAGCTGAAGCTCAGCGGGCTTCTACTACATTTGGGTTCTTCTTTCAGTCCTGATTTCCTACCACTAATCAGGAGCATTAAAGAACACATATTTGAACTACATGCCTTACATGCAGCTGCTCCTAATTGTTTCAAAGAATTAGTTTGTGAAATTATATATGTGAAATATATATTTATGAAAAATATATAAATGAAATATGCATGCATCTACATGTAAACCGCTTGCATGTTTGAGAGCTTTGGACCCGTACACCATCCGTCTTCTTCCTCCAGGAGCCTAGGAGCAGGCATTGCACTTGAAGGAAAGCCAGAGGTGCAACAGCTTGTGGTTGCTGACTTGGAGACCATTTGGGAGCTCAAAGGCCAGTCTTTATTCCTGGGCGGCCTTTCAAGGAGTCCCCCCTGGACCATTCCTCCAACCCCTGGGCCACGCACCCCGTGGGCCCCACACTCTTGATCTCTTCCTGTTGCTGTGTTTTTGGTTTTCTTCCACAGTGGGTATCACTTTCTGACATTCAGTGTATATTTATGATGTTTATTATCTGGCCCCATTTCCAGTCTGAGCTCCAGGACAGGCCTGTGTGTTCCGGCTCCTCAGCGCTGCATGATAAATGTGTGCTGAGTGAGTGAGTAGTTGTGCAAGTCTGTGGTGCACCTAGGCAGGCATGGCTGCTTGTGTTAGGGCGTGGGCAGAGCCGTCAGAAGTGATGAGTTCATGGGTGGCAAGGGGGCATGTTAGGCAAATACTCGGAAGCCTCACATCGGGGGAGATGCCGCGTTAACA
Organism: Capromys pilorides; assembly: GCA_004027915.1. Taxonomy (NCBI): domain Eukaryota; kingdom Metazoa; phylum Chordata; class Mammalia; order Rodentia; family Capromyidae; genus Capromys; species Capromys pilorides. The sequence goes on from PVKN010006541.1 coordinate 2,069, forward strand.
CTACTGGCAGAAACCCCCAGTTGGTCTGTGCGTGCAGTTTCCCCCCAGCATGTAAGGTACTTTTTTTCAGGCCTTTGACCTGAGCAATGGCCCCAGGTCCCCAGCTCTTTCATTTGTTGAGACAGGGTCTTCCTAAGTTGCTAAAAGTTGCCCAGTTGGGCTTGAACTTCTGATCCTCCTGCCTCTGCCTAAGAGATAATCTGTGTGAGATGCCATGTGCCATCCTCCTTGCCCTGCAGCCCAAGATTCTGCTATTCAAACGGAGCCTCAGCTATACCACTGAGTCTCCACACGGCAGAACACTTGTGTAGCAAGAGGCATGAAGAGAAAGGCAAAAGGAGCAAATCTCAACGGAGATAGCGTGTGTGCAAGTGTGCAACGCAGTCTTCCAGGTGGTTCTCTCCGCTGTCCTAGTGTCCTGACTCCCCTCTGCTTCTCACCTTTGGTGCCGCTGCTGCCCCGGGCCTGTTCTGGCCAAGATCTCCTTGCGGAGTTTCCTCCCCTTGGTACCTGCAGGACCTCGCATTCCCGTGCCTGCCTGCTTTTGGCTCTGGCTCTCTACATTCCCGGAGCTCTAACTGCATCGCGTCCTCATGCAGGCCCTGCCTGAGGTAAAGGCCCCTGTCTTCTGGGACACCCCACATCCTTGCCCCTGGCCACAGCGCAGTTTTCTGAGCTCTGCATCCCTGTTTAGATGCCCATTAGCAATCACAGAGGAACATCCACTCTGGCACACCTGCACTCGCGCTCCACCCTGTCCACACTCCCTCCTCACTGGCCCGTGTCTGTGTCCCCACCTGTGCTCTGTATTCTTGTATCTCCATTCCCATGAATAGCTGTTCAGTTTGCTCTTCGTCTGGACCAACTCTGTCACCATGGTGGGTCTTGCTTTCACCATGTTCTCATCTGTCTCTTCAACCAACTTGAGCCAGTTTAAATCTTCCTAAAACTGAACTCAATCATAACATGACCCTCTGACCATGGTGGGGATCGAGTTGGGTTCTTACCGGTGGTTCTTGTCCTTTTGTGGCCTACTGGGAAGAGCACAGGTTCCAGTCTTTACCAGCCACGGCAAGCTGGTAATTGCGCCTGTGTGTTCCTGCGTCTCCTCTCAGGGGCTGCAGGGTGAGTTGTAGATAGTGAAGTGTACGACACAAGGCAGATGCTTGAGAAGTGGCCGCTCTCTGCTGTGTCATCTTCTCTGGCCCCACACGCGCCCTCCATGTTGGCGCAACAGGCTGGCCTGGGGGTGTGGATGTGGTCAGCCTCGATCTTGTGGCCTCCAGTGCCTGCTGTAGGCCCTCCCTGTCTGTCTCCTCAACTCTTGCTTATCATCCAGGGCTACTCCCTGTGTCCAGATCCCGCGGCCATCCTGGAGCTAGGTCTGCCATGGCTCCTCTCCCACTGTGGCCCCCATAACTCTCCTCCAGGTGCCTCTACGCCAGGGGTCAGCAAGAGCAGCACCCGCTCCTGCCATGTGCTGCCAGCCAGCACTCAGCACGAGTTGTCCAGGTCACGGGATACGGACAGCTAGGGCAAGAGCATGGACTCTAGCTAGAGCTGTTTTGCAAAGTAAGTTTTAGCTGTTTTTCTGGGAAAACTTAATCTCTTAGTTGAAAGGTAAAAAAAATTCAAAGTACATACAGTCTATGTCTATATTTAGCTCATTTAGATTCTAAAATCTACATCACCCAGTCAGCTAGCTTTGGTATTATTAGATGAATGTGTTCTTTTGGGCACAGAATGGATATCGTAGCCCGTCAAGGTATGGGCCAAGTGTCAAGGAAATGAAAGCTGTCATCCACATCTGGCAACAGGTGTCACGTATCAACACTGAGTTGCTACTGCTGGGAAAACCCAATAAACTGGCTTTAAGGCAAGGTAAAGTACTTGACTCTCTCTTTATATAGTAGCTTCTGGCCATAAAAGGTAATATTAATCATCGGTACTAACTACACTAAAAGTTGTAGATCTCAACTACCTGAATAAAAGTGATACTCCCAAGTCAACAGTTTTTATATACTTTAAAGTCCAAAATTTACACAAGTACTTTTATTCTAGCATTATAAATTATAAATTTAGACAATTTAGTTAAAATGATGCATGATAATGGAAGATAACATATTTATCTGTCCTGTTTTATTATGATTATTGAAGTCAAATAATTTGATGTCATTTGATTATTGGTGCAGCAAAACTTGTATTGCCAAGTCTCACATGGAATTAAAAATTAAACCAAGCTATAATAAAAATGAAAAGCATTGTTTTAACAAAATTTATTATGCAATAATTACAAAGGTTAAAGGCTCTTCCATCTCAAATAAAAATAACTTATAATTACACTCATAATATAGTACCTTAGTGGTTCCTAAAGTCACAGGAAAAATAGTGCATTGCAGGTTGGAGAGGCAGCTCCTTGCTCCTGCCCATGTCTGACGCAGGAAGGCCTGCTTGCTCTAGAGCCGTGCACACCATGCGGGGCCACACAGCTCCTTCAGAATGTGAAGTAGCGGGCAAACCACTCCTGGCGCTGGGGATCTGGAGAAGCTGCCGGGGAAGCTTCGCCCTGAGGAGGACTGAATTCATAGAGAGAGACGGTGACCCTGCATGGAGTGGCTTTGCAGATAAAGCACAGAGCACATCAGACATCAGTGCAGACCACAACAGCGGCTCGCGTGCAGGCTGTGCTGTGGACGGCTGCTCCTGTGCTCAGGGGAGCAAGGGGCCCAGCACGGCCCCCAGGCCAGCGGGGAGAGCCCCAGTCCCGCAGCACCATCACTCACAGCACGGACTGCCACACACGAGCAAGCCACACTGCCACCTCTGGGCAGCAGCTCTGAAGGAGTAGTGGAAATGAGAAGGTTCCCTCTCAGCATTTGCCCCAGTTGGTTAAACTTTTAGGATCTGATCCAAGCATTTGCTTCTTGCAGATGCATCATTACGTATAACTAAGTCAAGTTTGGTATTCTTTACTCTGCGTGTATGCATATTAAATGTTGATTTCAGAATTGCATCAGCAGACACTCGAAGAAAGGGAGCGCACTCCAATTCCACTTTCCCTTCCAACTTGAGTTACACAATTTATACTTAATTCTAACTACAGAGTGTTAGGGCTACTTGAGAAAACAAAAGAATCCCTACCGTCTCTGGGGCAATTACAAGGCACCAACAAGGAAATGGCAACTCCTGGTCCTGCTCCTGGGCTCATGCACATGCACCTTACTGAAACCTGAATGCAACCATGCGCAGGGAAACAAGCAACACAGAAGGTTTAGCGGGAGACGCTGCACAGGGGAGGGGACTCGTATCAGTAACTTGTCATAAGCCAGCCCCAAACAAAAGGCTGCCCCTGCCAGTGCCATTGCTGAGGTACAGTAAAGATAATAAAGGTGAGCATGAAACTAAGCGATGCTATTTTGGCTTATGGCTAACTCACTCTAGCCAGAATGTACTTGTAACTGTGAGCAGTAACTTATAATTAGGAGGTCTATGTTAAAGCTATGTTTTCAAAATCTTTTTTTTTTTTAACTAATATATAGCATTATTGCCCAGAGCTTACATTTTAATTTGGCAGTAAGCATATGTATATGTTTATTAATGTCTGACAAAGGAAAAATTATATAACAAGAGAAGTAAAAGCTTAATGTTCACCAACAAGGATGGGTTATTAATGAAAAACTGGTGACAAGACTGAAAATGGATCAAAGTGACTATAAATATTAAATCCCTAAGCACATGAATTCCATGGACAGTTCTGTCAGCATTTAGAAAACTGATGACAAAAAATTGTAAAAAAAAAATTTAAACAGTCAAAAAGTTAAAGACAAAACTAGATGATAATAAAAATATTCTGAAAACATTACACAGTAATATTTGTTGTTATTAAAATCATGGATTTCTGCCAGGCATGGTGGTGCACACCTCTAATCCCAGCACTTGGGAGGTGGAGGCAGGAGGATCATTGTGAGTTGGAGACCAGCTTGGGCTACAAAGTGAGTTCAAGGCCAGCCTGAACTACATAGCAGGCCCTGTCTCAAAAAGACCAAAACACAAATAGTGGACTTCTACAATGTAAGATTGATTTCTGAGGTTAAAAAAAAAAAGAAAAAAACCATTGGTGAGACGGGGCTCACCTCAAAAATGTCTTGGACTCTTTGGGCGGCACTGGCTGTGGAAGTGGTTTGCTGCTGTTGAAGGCAACATCATGGGCTGGAGAGTTAGGAATGGGGTCCAGGCGGGTAGGGTGTCCATTGCCCACTCCGCCAGATTCCAGAGCACTTAGATTGGGAACACTCACAAACCTGTTTGTTGGTGATTTATCGTTCTTCTTCTTTTGCTGCATTAAAAATAATATATGTGAGGACAGTTGCTTCATAAGGACAAGTGAGAAAACAGGATAGTGAAGATGCAAATTTGGCATGGAAAATTTTGGAAGCTTTGTGTTAAATGAGGATGTTAAAATTAACAGTGTTCACCCAAGTGTGGTCTGGGGATCCTTGGAGGTGTGATCTACATGGAATCCTCAGAGACAGACACCATTCGGGAAAGAGAATTTGGGGTGACTGAGCGGGGCTTCACTCACTTCCCCTTGCAGCCTCTGTGCCATTCAGGGAGGGGAGCAGGAGGTGGCAGGAGTTCCAAGGGGCAGAGAGGACCCAGAGGACCAGGGGAGGGGAAAGAGTGGTCCTAGTGGTGTCTACCACGAGGTTAAACTGACACGGGCTGAAAGGAAGGGGAGGAAAATGAATCGCAATTGTGCAAGAGCTCCGTGAACTTTAGTCCTCTGTCAGAGGGAGACGGTTCTTGCCTGGAAAAAAGGAACGAGAAAAGGCTTGGAGTGTAGCTTGAGACAGTACTCGCACATCTCTAGGTTAGACCTAAAGGTGACCTAGAGGAAGAATGTGCTCTTTCCTCTGTGGCATCTTTCGGAATAGAAAATATTCAATCTGTATAGTTCAGCCCATTATCAATCAATTGGCACTATCAAATGCTCACTTTAAAGTTGAATGTAAAACAAGTTATCAAAATTTTTTAAAATGTCGTCTTTAAGGGATAAAAAGTAATACAATTGCAGTTTGTCAGAATCTGTAAGTTTGAAAATCACTGCCTTTAATCTCAACCTCTGTCTGGAATCAATGATCATCACACCTTGTTATGCACAGTAAAAATGCCACAGTCTAAACCACTCATGTGTACGTATGCTGATACGTTTATATTTATATGTGTAGATTTATTTTTGCAAAATAACTACTTTTTAAAAAATTGAATGAATACAGAAGATTCCCTTGATGTAACTATCTCACTGTCTAGATATTTTCCTCTGACCCAGTCTGACAGAAACCTCTTTAAGCCTGTCTGGCTAGAGAAACAAAGAGCAACACCTTCAGAAGTGTGTGAGAACCATGGCCCCCGGGAAAGTCACAGGTGGCTGGAAGTCCTTAGAAAGCTGTCTCACCTGCAGTTCTTACCCTGGTCACCACAGGACACAATGAAATGTACTTAAGCTTTCTATTTTAAGAAATCAAAAGTATAATTGGTAAAGCTCTATAGGAATGGCTGAAAAATTTAATTCTAATACAGTAGTAAAAATTATTTGTAGCACATCATCTTTTCCAAGTCTTGTCTTGCTTTATAATTAAAAGTTTATGTCAGATTATCAGTTTTAAAAACTAAAATGAATTGTATTCATTCATTCAGCAGTTATAGAGAGCTTTTTGCCTGACAGTGTGTTAGGGTCCCTAGGTCCAGGACCCTAGGTCCAGGCCCTGCACCTGTTAATCATTCTTTACCAACATCTTCTATAAAACGTTCATGTGCAAACTTTTGAACTCCTTAACTTCTGAAGGAAAAACGATTTCAGTGTTCTTCCAAACTGCAACTGGTCTGCCTGGCATGCACTTTACGAACTTGAAAAGCAAAAGTTCTGGGCAATGATGTGGAATAATCTGAACTTTAAAAGAACTTTAATACTAATCCTTTTATTCTATCAATTACTTCCAAAAGATTCATAATCCCCATGAAGACACTATATGTAATTATTTATTGATTACTCTGATAAGCTTATTTGTAATGACTCATAGAAAATAGGTTGAAATTTTGCAGCTGCATAAATGTTATGGAATACCCGCTACCCAAAGCAGCAGGGTCAGTGGGAAGCAGAGTAGACAGGCTCGATTAGCCACGCCCATTCCACAGCTCTCAGCCCTCAGGGAGTCTCGAGGTGTCAGAATCAGCCGTGTTTAATTTTGAATGTCAGCCCAAGAAGTCAAGCCCTCCTCAGCACTTTAGGCAGCGCAGCATGTCTGCCCGGCTCCCTCAGAATGCTGGCCTGCAGAGGGACAGCTGCTGGGCATCCGGCTAGAGGCCTTCTGGCCTCACAGGATTGGAATCGGTAACGAAATGGCAGGAAGTCTGCCAAAAGCAAGTTGGAGGAAGTTTAGCTTTCTTTAGGAATATGAAAAACAAAAGAAGTAGTGTTTTATAATATTACTATTTAAGGCATATACATTACCAATAAGCAAAATTAATGATCTCATGTAAACAAAAAACTCAAAAATTTCATAGTCCAATATTTTGGGAGCTTTATCTTGTAATGCTGCAAATTTACCGAATTTTAAATTTAGCCTGTATTTCCTAGTGTCCACAGCACATACCTTGGCCAGTGGATTAATGACACCAACAGTAGGACTTGAGTTAAACACTTTGTTGAAGTTAGTTTCTCGATTGATTAATTCCAGCTGATAAAATTTATTGTCCTCCTAAGTAAGAGAATTATAAATATTTTTCAACATTTTTCACCAAACATTTACAGACTTAATTATGTGCTACTTTACTCAAACTACTACAATACTGACCAGAAGCCTTCTCTACCTTGTTCAAAGATTTCCGGACCTCATCGCAGGTATCTGTGGGTGGCTGGGAGGTAGGCAGGTTTTCAACGTTTGTTAACCCTATGCCTGAGGACTCAACTTTGCCCCCAAGGCTGGACCTAAGCGCTCTCTGGTCCAGCTCAGCCTCGTGGGGCAGACTGTAGAATTGTGACTGGTCTACCTGGCATGCACAAGCTGCATACGTGGCTTCCCATTTATGGAGATGACACTGTGATGCGTTACGGTGCTTCAGTCATTGGAAAGAGATTGCATCTCATCTGATCTCTGATACATTACTGTACTTTAGCAATAGTACCAGGGAAAGCACTAAGGGCCCCAGTAGTGATAAAACTTGGCCTTTGGTGCCGTGAAGAGCCAGACTGGGAAAGCCCCACGTGCACAGAGCAGGTGGGGTGCAGATGCAGGGCTCGTGGTTCTGGGGGCTGTGGCACGAGATGCTTCACTCCTACTCTGTTAGCGCTGCCATCGCAGTCCTTGTGTCTGGCAAACCAGGGTGCTGTGCAGTGGATGGGCCTGGCCCTGGCCCTGGCCCTGGTGGCTGTGCCCCCCAGCAGGACACTACTCTGGGGCCTTGTGCCTGCTGGCCCTACAGTAAGGACGAAATGCATACCCTTCATACCCTGAAGCCACCATGGGGAAAGCCCATGACTCGCGGGCTGTAGGGGAAGGGCCTGCGGGAGGTGTGCCCAGCCTTCAGCCCGGGGTCCCTGCACTTGCAGAGTACTGTTCCCAGGGCCATGGTGGCTGGGGATGACGCCTTCCCTGGGTTCCACTGGGGACCTTGCTCTCACCCTGCTGCTTGTGGCGGGCCTTCTAGTTCCCTCAAAATAGCCAAAGAAAATAGTTCAAAGACCGGAGAAATCATGTTGCTGTTCTGTGTTATCTGCATCCTGGTATCCCAGGTTTCCAGCTGAGGTGATGAAGAAGCATACAGAATGGCTAGTGCTCCACTGCTAGCTTTCCCCCGAAGATTTTCATTCATTAGTGGCAGAAAAAGCATTTTCATTACTAACCAGGACTTACCATTTTAGAAACCTGAAACGCTTTGTGCATTTTAAAACATTCATGTTTTATTTTTAAGGAAAAATGGCCTCATGAAGGCAGCCTGCTTATGGTCTTGTCTGCATTGTCATCCCACAGACTTCTAGGAGCCCCTCGGACACCCCGGGTTCCCGCCTGTCCTGCAGAGCTGCAGAGCACTTCCTGGGCAGGAGGCGGGCGGAGAGGAATGCGACTGGCCGGGAAGCGCAGGATGAGGCCCGTGTGCGAGCGTCCACGGCTACGTGGGCAGCAGTGTGCCAGCTGGGCAGTGCCAGGGGTAACACTGTGTGTGTGTGTGTCTGTCTGTCTGTCTGTCTGTCTGTCTGTCTGCAGAGGATTCTTTTATAGGATGTTTAAGAAAAAGGCACAATTCCCTTGCCCTAATGTCAGATTTCGGTTTTAACAACTGCTTCTTACCCTCATTTATAAACATTTGAACAATCGTTTGATCATAATCCACATATTTAGTACTATTTGCATTTAGATTACTTAAAATATTTTCCCAATCTATTGACTATTAACATTGTTAAACTGAAACCAAAACAATCTTACAATTAGTTTCTTTATGACCTTGTCTCTTTCTGTAAGCATAGTTTTTAATTCTGCAATCATCTGTATGTCTTCGGGCTTTGATTCTCTCTTGAGGTATTTTTCTTCCATTTCTTCTAATCTAAAAACAAGAAGACTTTGAGCGTATTGGTGCGACTCAGACCCATTCTTCGTAACCTCTACGGGTTCCACTGATCCCACTAGGCATGCGCACTGTAGGAGCACCGTGTGCACTCACAGCTTCTGGCCCCCGCACACACAGGCGTGCGCCCGCTGTGGCTGGGCAGCGGGAAGGCTGGGCCCGGCCCTGTGGTGCTGCTAGGGAAGGGCAGTGAGCGTTGGACGGCGCCGACCCACACGGGTCAGCTGGGACCACCCTGCGAGGACGAAGGCTTCAGACAGAGAAGGGACATGGAAAGACGGGAAAGGGGACGAAGACAGAGGCAGGACACCATTCTTTCTAGCTTCCTGGGATATGGAGCCGACATTCCTGTATTGTCAGCCACACAGCAAAGAGGCTCACCTGGTGAGCAGTGTCACCCTTCCCCGCGGGCCTCGCTTCCCTGAGTGACGGGACTGAATGCCACTGGGACCTAAAACAGCTATGACTTTGAGGACAGACCTTGCTTGCAGTCAGAGCAGAAAGGCAGAAGCTGCCAGCTTGGGTTAGGAAAAATAGTACACACAGTTTTGAAAAATGTAAGTGAGAACAAGTAAAATGTGCATTATTTTTAGAATATGAAGGGCCGCGTTTAAGCGTAATAAAATTGTGGTTAATTTGTGGCTGATCAGCAAACGCAGAGTGACTTCATGATGAACTGTTTTCTAGCAATCAAGGATGCATCCCTGCCTCTGCCCCACCCCCATCCCCCAGCCCTGGAGGGTCTAAGATGCTCTCTGGCTTTATAAAAGCCTCCACTCACTCAGCCCACTGGGCATTTGCAGAGAGCCTTTCTGGCTGCCTGCAGAGCCCGACTGAAGCTCCAGCCCACCGTGGGAGCCCGGGGTGGCAGAGGTATAGGATGCGGCTGCGGCTGCCCGGCACCTGCACAGCTGGGTTTCCTGACCTTCCCCTTGGCTCCCTAGTGACAGCACAGGCTCAGTGAGAAACGGCGAAGCTGTGAGCTCGTGCGGAGTGCGCTGCTGCTCACCACAGCGTGGATGGGTTCTCGTGTTTTTAGGGGCAGGATTAAGAAGGCTGCAAAACATCCTCCAGTCCAGGAAGGGGCACCTGCCTTGCAGCCTGACAGCCGCCAGATGCCACCCAAGGGCTGCCCTTTATCATTCTAAGCCAAGTGGAAGATTTCTGAGCTACTGCTTGCAGCTGAGCAGGAACATGTGGCATAAGTGGTAGCTAAAGACTAAATGTAAAGCCTGTAAAACTTTTCTTGGTGTTCTCACACCAGGAGGAGTGAAGATCAGGCGAGTGTAAAGCATCACTGAGTTTCTGAAACTCCTGTATTCTGCCCTGAATGCCAGTTCCAGCTCACTTTAATTTAGTGTCAGTGTTCTTCGCCTACAGAATTTCAGTTAATCCTCCCCACAACGTATCTTCACCAATTTAGAAAAGAAGAAACATAAACATAATTGTATAAGATAGGAAAGCATTAAAGGAGAGAACAAGTATAGGATCCAGACCTCACTTGTAAACGTACTTTGAGAGTCCCTAGCCTTCCCGCATCTCTTGGGAAGAAGAGGCCAGTGGCAGCCCTACTCTTAGGTCCACACAGGCCAACACTACCTAGCGTCTCCCTTCCCTCAGCCGCCCAGCCCAGGCAGGAAGCAGCTCCACACGCCGCTCCTCCTCCTGCCTCGTGTGACCAGGGGGCAGATGTGCTTGGGCCCTCCTCCTTGGCCTCCAGGTCACACCCCCGCCCGCCTGCCCGCCAGCCAGCTAGAGCCCAGCAACAGGTTATGTTCTCATACAAGTTACAGCCACACCATTACAGCTCAGCTGCCGTTCCGAGTAAGGCAGAAAATGCTTTCAACTATCATAGTTCACTGCAGAAATAGCAACTTTTCCTATTTTTTAAAAGTAGAAATGAGTCCATTAAAACTATTAAGAAAATACTATTACAGGTAGCCAGAAACAACCAAGTATACAGACTGTGGATGATTTCAGCCTAGGAAACACCAACACAAGGGAACCACGTGAGTGCAGTAGCCTTGTGCTCCAAATATGTAACCCTAGTGAGAGTCACACAAACACGGCCAGAAGAGGACACCACGACCACTAACGAGGGTCACTGTCGCATTCTCTCCAGTTGTGCATTCCCCTCCCCCACCCTACCCGTTTTGTATAATGAGCAAATAAAAAAATGACAAAAAACAATCAGTGAGTTGAGGCACTAGAGCCAAACAACTGCATTATTAGACACATGAACTTCACAGCTTTAATTTTATGATGATGAAAGGACTACTGTACCGTCCTTCTCTGCTGTCTTAGTTACAGGACTGAAGTACTTTGATGTTGGCCTCTCTCTGTAAATCTGTGGCATGGGCAGAGTTGTGACAACAGGCCTGCAACCTCCCTCCCCGCAGAATTTATGAAAGCTACTTGCAGGTGAATTAAAAGTCAAGCAACAGTACTGACGGTTCTTGGAGTGTCGTGGATAAAGAGATTCAACCTTGTAAGAGTAAGGAATGCTGGTGGGGTGCGGGGCTTTTGAATTCAAGATGACTAACCTATGTAAAGCTCATGTATGGAATCAAAGTTTCTCCCTTCAAGAAACAGTCGTTTCGTTGTACTACAGTGATTAATTAATGTAAATCCAAGCAGTCAGTAACAACCTCCAAATCACTGCATAATAAAAATGTGTCAATGTGCAGTGGACTCAAGCTCTAGGGTTTCCCCTTAACTTCTGTGTAGATACAATAGCAGCCAGTTCTCCCACTGGATTTGGAAACACAAACCATGGCATTTCTATTGGACAAAAGGCCTTTCAAAGATAGGATGTTTGCTGAGGCAAATAAAATCTGACATAACTAACTGGAAAAAGGGCTCTGAGCACCAGCTCTGACCAGGAGGGCTCCTAAGGTGCCTCAGATTGCTGCCCCTCCGCAGGCAGTACGGAGGGTGCCGCAGGCAGCTCAGGCCCCGCAGTGCAGCCAGGGTCCTGGTCCCCGCCAACTCCATGGAGAAGCCACCAGGTGTCTTCTGACTGAACTTTTTTTTGTGGGGGTGGTACCAGGAATCAAACTTGGGACCCTGCATTTATTCCATTGAGCTGTCTCCCCACCACCCCTTTTTTAGTAAAGCACCCACACACTGATTCAAGCTGTATTTTTTTTTTTTCTTACTGATGCTTTAAAGCCAGCTAGCTGTACAGAAGCCCAGTTCTTAGAGGAGGCCAGGTGTGGCTGGGGGGTCTCCCTGCCTCTGCCAGCTAAAAAGCGCTCTCCTGTTCACCACCGCAGCCTCGACCCGTGTCACCCTGTGGCTCCACAGGCATGCCAGCTGCCGTTGCCCTCGGGGCGCTTGCAGTCCTTGCACTGGCCAGAGCAGACACAGGGCTCACTCGCTGCTTTGGAAAAGGCTGCTCAGAAGAATCAGTTTTTACAGAAAGCAGCGACCTGAAGCTGGAGGCCGCCCTGTAGCACCACAGCAGGCTTCTGGTGAGACGAGGAACAGGTCGTGTGACCCGGGAAGTGTGGAGTGTGCGGCAGCTATGGGGAGGCAGGTGAAACGGCTTATGAGCAACACTAACGCCAGCTACTAAAACATAATGCAGAAAAGCTAACTACCACTTACTATCTACTAAAAATGTATAATGCGCAAAATAAGGTAAAACAATAAAAGTTAAAAAGCCCAGATACAATCTTCTCTTTCTGCAAACTGACATTCCTAAGGAGCCAGGTGAGGCGCAGCTGAGGCTGCCCACTTGTAAGCTCTGCACCCCAGCCTACGCGTGCTGAGGCTGGGAAGGGCACCCGGAGGCCCGGGGCTGCAATGCCGGGGTCCCAGGTGCTGCTCCAGGGAGGTGCCTGAGCTTGCACTGTGGCTCAGAAGAGAATAGCAGACGCCGAGCTCCCTGCGCTCAGGAAAATGGAGCTGAGTCTCAGTCACTGAAGGGCTGCTCCATAGAGCACTCAGTGTGCTAGCGAACCCTTGTAAAATGTGCGTGTGACACACTCAGGTGCCAGCAAAGGAGGAGACCCTGAGCGCATGCACCAGAAAGAGCAGTCCATCCTGGGACGCTTGAGAAAACGCCAGTGACTGGGGGCTGTTTCCTATTTTGGCCGAGAGGGCTGGGAGATAGCTCAGTGGCATAATTGCTTGCTTGGCAAACACAAGGTCCTAAGTTCTATCTTTCAGGATAAAACAAACAAAAGTTATCCTATTTCAGCTCAGAGACAGAGACTGTGTGCATTTGCGCCTACACCTACATATACAACAACATTCACTCACAGACCAAAAGCGATACATGGACACACTAAGAGAACATGACTTTCACACTGAAGGAAGGTAACTTGAGGTAACACAGGAGGCAGGGTGGGGCCCACTGGAGAGAGAGCTCAGGTCTGACACTCGGGGTCATGGGACCAGACCCTAGCAGTGACTTTACAGAGCTCATGGACAACTGCCTGGAAGGAGAGGGACTGAGGTGCTCCTTGGCATGGACTAAGTAGACTGGTTTGGAGCAGGGTTGAGGCCACAGAGGGGGCCTGGACCCAAGTTCCTATGGTAACAGCATTTCTGAGTATGCAGCAAAGAGCTATTACATGTGTTTAAGCAATACTAAATATTAATAAGAAATTTTGATTTGAAAAATATCGGAGTTACTATGTATAATTACTTTATTTGCAATGATTTTCTATTGATTCTTAAGATCATAAAACAAATGCTTATGGTAGGAATTCAAGCGATATATGAGTACAGAAAATAAAGTCTTCGTTCTTTCCCATCCCCAACACCTCCCAATCCACCCCCTGCAGGCGACTTACATTATCTCTGTCTCTTTTAGGATATTTTGATACTTGGGTAAAGTATGTATTGTGAATACAGGATTGCACGGTATTATAAGGTTTCAATGGTTCATGACACGCTCTTTTCACTTAACACTAGACAGGGGACGTATTCTGAAGTGTCACTGTGCTGGAAGGTACCTCAAGGACGTTCCCGAGAACGCTTAGAACTGCTGCAGCAGCAGCCGATGAAGTGCAGCCCTCCAAGGGCCGATCCTGCAGCAAGGACACACCACACTGCAGCAGCCACTGCGGCTGACGCCTTCCGCTGCTTTTTAAACCTTCTTTTCATTGGGCTCAGAACAGTGGTTAATGTGAGTTTAGACCCAGTGTCCCTTAGCTTATTATCCACACATGAATTTTCTGGAACATGACTTACGACACTTGTAAAGCTGCATTTATCTCCTTGAGGAGGTCATTAGTCCTATTAAAATCTGCCCGCATGATATTTTTCTCTCTGAGGTGGTCTGCTGTCATGACATCCAGCTCTTTCTCAAGCCTCTTGTTTAAATCTTGTTCATGCAACCTGTTTAATTTATTTTTAGTAGAAAATGTTACTCTGACATCAAGTTTTCAAAGTTTTCTATATTTTACCAGATTTGAAATGCTCTTTTACTATATGGAAAAATTAATGCAAGCTGCCTAAATTAAGCTACTTACTTAGCTATAATCTCCTAGCTTAAATTTATCTCCTTTAATGCTTTTTCTAATATTTTTAAAAGACTTTAATCATGTACTTTAAAAGATTTCAATCATGTACTTTAAATACATATACATCTTTCAAAATATAAACATTCTATCTATGTCCTGCATTATGACGCAATCAACACATACAGCAACGCGTGGCCTCGACTGTCTTCCTAGGGGGGCAGTGTGTCCCAGAGCAGGCTCGTGGCCTACGCCCCTCCGACCGCCCTGCACCTTCCTCTGCTGCCCGCTGGCGTACCTCATCTGCTGGTTGGATTCACTCCGTATCCTCAGGATCTCCTTCCCCTTGAGCTCCAGCTCCGTGGTGAGGGCACTGATGTTCTCGCGGAGGTGCTGGACCTCTCTGTCCAGGTCAGAGATGTGGTGCTCTCTGAGACGCAGCTCTTTCTGCAGGTCTGTTATCCTGCACATATGCTCCTGACTCTGTAAAGACAAGGAAGTTTCTACAACCTGGCTCCCCGTGTCATCTGAGGGAAAAGAGGGCAACATCTGAGAGTGTCACAGCAATCCTGCCACGCTGCTGCAAAAGCAAACGCCTGGCTTTTCTTTCCAAGTATCTGAGGAACATTTATATGGATATAGTTTAAAATAATGTCAGTGCTGTAAAGGACCTGAAAGATCAGAAAAGCACAGCTCCTTCACTTTCCAGATGGGAACCCACAGCTGAGCACCGACTTGTGCAGGATCCCTGTACCCAGTCGTGAGCTGAGACCAGGCCTCTTACTAGCACCGCTGTGGTCCTGCCGTCCAGCAGTGGACACTGGGTCTGCTGGCCTCTGCCTGCCCTATGCTGGACTAGCAGTAGCCCTACAGATAAGTTCCCTTCCATTTTCCTAAAAATCACAGTTTCCACAAGTTCTGCAGCCTCCACACTGCCGACGTCAATGTCAACCTAGTGGACTGGACAGAGCCTTCCTCCCTGGTCACAGTGTGGCTCATTTAACACATCCCTGCCACATGAAACACCGGGGCTATGGCACAACTGTCGCACCAGGCAGCTGCGCCCCAGCGGCACAAACCGATCTCATCACTTTCATCAGCCTCTTTACTAATACAGTATTAATAAAATTACAAGTCTATACATAGTCTAAATCTAGTCCATGAATCTGAATAATCACTGCCCAAATATAAATTAATGCTATTCATACCAATTAAATGTTATCACAATAATCAACAATTTCATTAAACTAAGAGAAATGTATTTATATTCATGGATAATTTATTAATAACTATATTTTAACATGGATATGGAAGCTGGAGATGTAGCTCAGTGGTAGAGCACTTGCCTAGCATGCACAAAGCCTTGGGTTCAATCCCCAGCCCTGAAAATAAATAAATAAACAAATACATAAATTTAAACATGGCAATCTTACAAGTGTCCCACTGCTGGTATACAGAATACACATCTCCAACTGCTATACCACAAACTAGCTGCATTCCAATTTCTATACCATTTTAATGTTTTCCTTAAGAAGCTGTAATACGATGATATCTGAACTGCTAAGTCAGTGCCTTTCTCTGCATTATTATAAGCAGAGACCCCTGGGAACCAGCTCAAGAGACCGAACTCAGTAGAGCTGCTCAGCAGCGCGACATGCCAAGCTCAGCCACACTGTGAACAGAGAGCTTTCTAGAAATGAGAAGATGAAGTGGGCTGGTCATTAACACAGGCAGGGACTGTAAGTCAAGTGTGAGGTCTAGCAAACTAACGGCTCTCACTGCATGATGCCTAAAAAGCATCCTTCCAGATGTACACAGTTTCAAGACCACCAACTAAATAAAATAGATTGAACAAAAGAGCAAGGTTTGAAAAGTCCAAACAGCGGTCCTGCTAGGAGGTGACAGAAATGTAAGTTATCTTGTTTCTCCTTGCGGGGTCTAGTACTTCTCCCCCTCTGCTATGCAAAGTAACTGTTTAAGCTCATATTTAAACTCATTAAAATTAAACAAAACCAAAGATGCATCTGTTTGGCTGCACGGAGCACATCTGGCACGCACAGCCGCACAGCGCAAAGCGACAAAGGCCAAGCACCTCGTCCCAGGGGGCTTCGTGGGCGGCGGCTATCCACTGCTTCACTTTCCCTGCATGCCCCCAAGGTGCAGACTTAAATGTCACAAGTCAAAAGTGGGGTTTCATTACTAGAGTACTAAAGTAGAAATACTTCCATGGAAAAAGAAAACTTCGCTGCCTCGTAAATACCAGCCACTGAAACAGCCACTGTCAGCAATTCTCAGCAGCCTGCGCCCGCCCGGCCCCCTGCACCCGACCGCGCCCCACGCCCGCCCAGCCTCCCGCTACCTGTCTTCTGCCCGCATCCGCACTCCTTTCCAGCTCCATCTGAGCCGCTGCCAGCTCCTGGTGGTGGTTATGCTGCAACAAGTCAACAGCAGCCGCATGCTGCTGGTTAAGTTCTGAGCGCAAGGACGCTAAGACACAAAGGGAAAGGTTGGCAGATTTAGTAAGTATTAACAATATGGAAAATTATAGAAGCCACAATGATTTTAAAATTAGGACACCTGCTATGTCCACCAAATTATTACCAGACTATTACTAGCATGAATGAGAATACAGACTGTCACACGTGGTCATGGATTTCAGCTTCACCTAGCTTTGATAGGTACAAAACTTCAAGTGCTGAAGTGATCCAGGTATGGTTCCATATAGTTTCAGATTAAAAATACAGTGCTAATGGAGGTGAAATGCTATTAGCTCGTCACTACTGTGAGGATAAAGCATTAGAACTAAATGGTACATTAGCAAAGGGTGAGACAACTCCCCGTCCAGGTAAGAACTCTTCCACAGCATCCGAAAGTCACTGAGACTGGGCGGCAAGGTCCTCGTGCTCAGCTGCATCTGGAACACGTTGCTGCCCGCAGCTCACAAGCACATAGGGGGCGCCAGGCACTACTCTAAGGGAGAAGAACAATGAAGCCGTCCCACCCGAAAACAAAGTGGTGGATATTACACACAACGAAACCACCGTGGTGGAAGCATCCAGTTTCCTACAAGACACAAAGTGAGTCACTGTCACTATGGACTGTCACAGTAATTCCACCTAAAAGACCAAATGCTGAGTTGTCCCTTTTCAAGTAGGGAAAAGGCTTTCATCACATGGAGAGACCCACGCCTCAGCACACAGACCCGGTCTGGTGGCGACTAGAAAGAAAGCGGACCACTGTGGGAGCAGGGACCCCAAGGGGCCCTAAAGAGACCTGGAGAAGATACATGGTCACCTGCAGAAATGGGATTTTACTCAAAGGCTGTGGAAAGGCCAAATATCAATATGAAGAGAACTATGCATAATTATACAAATTCTACATTTCAAAGCTAAAACATGGAGCCTGTGAAGAAGTGCTGCGTGTGCAGCTGGCCAGGCCTGCCTCCTCCTGAAGCCTCCACGCAGGGCCTATACCTAGTCCCTTCCCCAGGGAAAGCTCACCAGGCCCTGGTAGAGCACGGGGTCACTGAGGGTGCTGCCCTGGAAAGTCACAGTGACTGCACAGCTCACGCTGGTGAGCAGAGAGGGCTATGGCAATGATCCAGAGGGTAGAAGGTAAAGTCTATGGCCCAAGTATGCCAGAGGACTAAGAAAGGGGACCCAAACACAGCAGGTATTAAAGAAGAGGAACCGACAGGAGGTGGAGTTCTGTTCGTGCATCAACAAGAGAAGACAGGCCAACGTATTCGGACTACAGGAAGATGGTGAACTCTTGTTTTAGAACCCTGAGTGTAAGTTGGAATGTCTAACATGTAGTAGGAAACATATGATCTAATTATAGGAAGGAAGGTTTGATCTAGAAACACATTTGGAATCTCCAGCAACTGAAGCCAAGGATGTGGAGCCAATGAACAAGGAAGAGGCTAAGGGTAAAAGCAGACCAGAGGAGGGGCAGGGCCTCGGGAGACAGCAGTGCCTAGTGGGTGCTTGTGGAAGCGGCGCTGGCAAGTAAGAAACGGTAGAGGAAAGCAGGCGACTGGGTGGACACACACCATCAGGACGTGTGGCAGGCGCTGGGCAGTGGGGCTCATGTCGCTCACAAGAGAAGAGGCAGCAAGTGAGAACGGCTCCGATCCGCAACTCTGTCATTAATGGTCACCCCCAGGAGAGTGCTCCATTGGGTGAACGAGTCAAAGCAGAGACTGGGAGGGCCCTGGCAATCTCCAAGGATGCCCCAGCTCACATTTCGGCGATCCAGTGAGAAGAGAAAGCCTACTGATGGCAAATGCTTGTTACGTGAGCTGCCAGTTACATGAATGCCAGTTAAAAGCACACCTGAGATGCCATTCTACTTCAGGAGAATAGCTCAGGTCCTGTGACACTATCACATGGTGAGGACAGAAGAACTGGGCCATCCGCAGTGCTGGCGGGGACACAAAAGGCTACAGACACTAAATGTGGCAGCTTGTGAAGAAATAGAAAACGTAACTGCCACCTGGCCAAGCGACTGCACTCCCGGGCGGTGCTCCCAGGTATGCAAGCCCGGGTTTACACAAAAGCTTACCCAGGTGTTCAGAGCAGCCTTTTCTGCAATGACCACAACTGAAGGCCCAGATGACCTCGATGGCTGAAGGACAAGAAACTGGAAGCCAAGTCAAGACCACGGACACCACTAGGCAACAACAGGGCGCGCATCACTGGACATGTGGCATCCAGGGGACTCGGAGGAAGTGCGCTGGCCGCAGCTCCATCTCTGAGCTTAGACTGGTGTGGATTCATTTACAAGGTCAATGGCAGTGTTGAAAGGGCGAAATGACGGACTGTGAAGAGCAGATTAGTGGTTGGCAGGGTTCACAGATGGAGACGAGGGAAGTGGATGCAGCTCAAGGGCACAAGAAGGACCTCCAGGATAACAGAAATGCTGTCGTGAAAGATGGGTGCTGACAAAGGGTACAGGGCATCTACTGTTTCTTAAACCCACATGTGAATCTACGACTACCATAAAGTAAAACAGATTTTTAAAAATCCCAAACAGTTCTTTCATCAACGCAGAGGAGCTTGCATTGCGCTTCCATGGACCGATGCACCTGGCTCCAAGCCCAGCCTTGCATCCTTCTGTCCTCACAGTTGCGGGCAACGTTTCCCCGCAGCTCCAATTCCACCAGCCCCCTGCCCAACATCAGCCCTGGGCAGGGACAGAACCGCTGCTCAGGATGCACCACTGGGCTGGCCACTGTGGCCCATGCCCAGGCACAGGGCAGGACGGTGCCTGTGACTTCCACACAGGCTGCTGGGGACCTTCCCAGGAGGAAGGTGAGCGCCATGATGAATTGGTCCAGAGTCCACAGCCACAGCAGAGATCCCGAGCAGTGTCAAGTGGTCTGCTTCTCCTTTTAGGCTCCAAAGATTTACAGCACTCAATTCCTAATCCCTTCTTGGGAAGAGGGCCCAGCTGTGACACATGTGAAATTAGGAGAATTTGGAATGAACCAAACTAGAGGATGATGGGATTCAAAAGTTACCATGACACTGAGAACCAAAGCAAGCCCAACCTTTCAACATGTCTAGTTTTTCTTCAAAATTCAACTTACTTCCTTATAAATAGGGCATCCTTCGATGAAAAATTCCATATAGAATTTATAGCAACAAAAAGGCAGAACTAATCACGGTTTTTCTTCACCATGATGAAGGCCTGTGGTGGCATAGGCAAGGTGACCACACAGCCTAAGGGCTGTGATGACAGCATCCCCACTGTGCCAGTGCATGAGGACAGAGAGCACTTCAGTGGGGGCTGCTTCCACGGCAGGGCAGACAGTGCAGGAGCCTGGAGTCTCCACGTAATGCCTGCCCTCCCTCCTCTCTTTGTAGCTGCAGATGCAACGCCCTACATGCTGAGGGTTCATCTGATAGCTGGGTGAGTGAACCCAACTGTGACCCATTGTTGAATTCTAAACATAGAATGCACAGACAAACACGACAGGGTGACAGCCCTTCCAGAATACCAAGCATGGCCTTCCCTTCATCTTCCAGCTCGAAGCGCAGTGTCTGCAGCTCCTGCTCCATCTCCGCCCGGAAGCCCTCCATGGACTCACGGTGAGCGTCCTTCAGGGCCTGCAGCTCTGCAGAGTGTTTCTGCTGTAGGTGGGCTTCCAGGACCTGCATAGAGACAAGGGCTCAGCACGCCACCAGCTCAGGGGGACAGCAGACGAGGCGGGGCGCAGATCCCAAAACAGCCACATTACAAAGCTTATCTATATGGTGATCCCTACTAGAAGATAAACGAGCAGGCAGCTCCGCAGACAACAGATCACCTCAAGCAGTTTGATTCTATCTGTATTTATTTTGCAGCACTAGGTAAAACCCACGGCCTTGGTACTGAGTTCACTCCCCAGCCCTTTTTATTTCGTATTCTGACAGTCTTACATCTCGAGTAGTTGCTACACTGACTGATCCTCCTGCCCCTAGGGTACTGGGACTTCAGGTGACTCAATGTATTTGGTTTGAATTAAAATGTGAAACTCTTAAGTCAGTCATCAAGTCAAACCACTATCCAAAGAATAAAGCTAATGAAAAATTCTTTTGTGCCACATCTAAGAAAGAGGCGGCCGCAGGCCCAGGTCCTGTGCTGAGGAAGAGTGGGCGGCCTTGTGCGTGATGCCATACTCAGGGACTCTCATGTGGCTGTTGTGTGCGCTAACTCTTTGCTCCTGTACTGGCGTGAGGAAGCGACAGCTCTCAGAGCAGATGGCTTCGTTTCAGAAGCACAGAGCACATACCAAGAGGATTACCACGCACAGCCAAGGCTGGGGATGAGCTCGGAGTCTTGCAGGTGTAAAGGACTGTCCTGGGAAGGGTGGCTGGCTTGCTTGTAATAATTTGTGGAATAAAGTATTTCTGAGAAAGATGTTATCTTGTGATTAGTGTCACGTTCTTTAATCATTATCTAAAATGCTTTGTGAAAAAGATGGTATTTGGCTACTTAAGATTACTGCTTTAAATGAGTTTCATTTCTGAAAAGAAGGCGTGGGTTTCTTTCAGTACAGGTGAGATACTGTTGCTTGGTGGGCTGGGTCCTCATGCCAGTACGGTGAGACTACAGATTCTGACTTCTTTCGACAAATGACTTAAGTTCAGTGATAACAGGCTGGGTGGGCACAACTGAAGAGCTGGTGCCAGGGCATGTGGCACTCGGATCCATACATTTGATCCAGTGAATACGTTGTTTGCAATCAGGCCTAATTTTTAACCCAGGGAACTTCCTCAGCTTTCTGGAAAAGATGTACAGATAGCAACTTACAGCATAAGCATGCGGACTATTTTTTCAATGTAACTTTTAAAAAATTATTTAAAATGTATTATTTTTTAAAAAATACTATCTATGTGCAAGTAAAAGGCTACATAACAAGCTGTATCAGTAATCACTGTTATAGGGAAAATCAATGTTAGTATCTTCTCCCTAATTATAATAAAGTCCTTGGCATAAACTGAAAAAAATAGTTAAGAAATGAGCTAAAACAAAATAAGTTACACCAAGACTATGACAGGTTAAAATTTTAATACACAGCAGTGTGACTGACATGTGGAGAGCCGGCCAGGGCCAGGCCTCATCCATAACACAGTGATGTCACTGAAATCCCTGCGACTGAGCTCTGGTGCCACTACTCTGTGCGTGTCCTTCAGGCTATGCGTGAGGAAATGGACCTATTTAGAAACGTCTCCAACTCATTTCATTGTGAACTTTTTGTACATAGGGCAATAGGAAGAATGTAAAGAGAAAAATCTCAGATTAAAAAATACAAATACCTTGGATACATTTCTTTCTTTTGTCTTTAAGAGCCAGAGTGAAAGATAAATTAGAGTTTGGGTGGAAGCCTCAAGACTCCTAAGTGAGCAGGCTGGTTACAGTGGACCGGCCGGGGCACGCAGACAGGAAAGCAGCCCCGCACCGTTGACCTGAAGCGCAACGCAGAACAGTCCGGATCCCTGTGGTCAGTGTGTGAGCCCTGCCCTCAGCTGACTCCCGCGATGCCACAGGACACCGCAGCCTAGACGGCGCCTCTGCACACGGCGCCTGCCACTTACTCTCTGCTCCTGTTCCTTCTCCTCTTCCATGGTCTGAAATGCGAGGACATGCGCTTCCTGTAAGGACTTATGTCTCTGCTGGTGCTGCTCCTCCAGCTCCTCCAGCTCCCGTGTGAGTCGCTGGCGTTCCTGGGTGAACTGGGCTTGCAGCTGCTGCAAGGAAGTCTGGGACTGGGACAGCTGCATCTCCAGGTTCTGCTTCAGCAGGGAAATCTACACAGCAGAGTGGCACAGGGTGAAGGGTAAATCCTGACACGCTCACACACTGAGATCTAATGAGGAAACACACTGCCCAGGGTGGCTACGGAGCAGCTCTTACAAGTTCCCACCTAAAATGCTTTCTAATCAAAAGTTAACCTTGAGCTATCACTGTCTTAAGTTCTATGTTTAGCAATTGTCTCAAAAACAGTGTGCTGCTTACAGACCACAGCCCCAGAGCAGCACCACGCGCAGTGCACAGCTCCACAAATGCCGGCGAAGCTTACTTGAGAACTAAAGACCTACTCTTTAAAAGATCTGCTAGCTCATACTTTGGAATCTTTGCATAAGGTAGTTTTTCTGTTTTTATAAATTTTGGAATGTTTGTATTTTGATTTAATGCAAAGGCCTTGCAAATCATTACACTTTTTAAAAAATCACGAATCTCTCAACCCTGGAATTTTACCCTTAAAATAATGTCAGGTGCTTTACATTATGGAAAACCAACGTGTCACTCCTTCTGAAAAAGGCCAGGCCAGCTTAGTACATTAGCATCGTGTCTGGATGTTTTAATATATTTAAAATTAAATCTTCTATAGAAATAAAAACACATGCATGCTTTGCATTTGTTCACACAGGCACTTGCTGGGACCGTCTACTTTGGCCCACTTCTCTTCTCCTAGAGAGGTTGCTGTTCTTTGAAACTTTGTAATTCTACTGTATACTTTAAAATGACCCTCAAGTCCAGGTTAGGAACTCGAGAAACAGATAAGCAGTTATAAAACAAGGACCACAAGCAAGGCAGGACTCCAGGTTAGCTGACAGAGAATGGTTTCTGCCACCAAGAAAGCCAGTGAAGAGGAAACCCAGGGTGAGAATACATAATCAGGGGGACTCTTCTGATGGCAGGTGGCCGGCAAGTCCAGGCTGCCTCACTGTCTCATACAGTGTGGGTTCTGGGAAGGAAAGAGAAACCGTGGGGAGTGGCCAGGGATGCCCAGTGAGGAAGGAGGAAGAACCGCTCACTAGGAGGCAGGACAGTGGCTTGCAGAGGCCCAGTGGCTGGGGTAGGGTTCTGGGCAGAGGTATAAGGCAGGCACCCTTCGTGCAGATGCCTCGCACTGATGAGACCCAGCACAGGGGCAGAGGCTCTCCCTGTCCTAGTGCCCTTCCCAGTTGATGGAAGTCATCAACTCTCCATGTGAACTTCTACACAAACCTGAGGGCTCCAGAAGTTCCTTTACAGGTTAAGGAGGAAACACAGAGCTCCGACTCCGGACAGGACAGTGTCCTACACCCTAGCTAGCAGCTGAGCCTGGGGCTTAAGGCAGAACTCAGCCCTGCAAGGTGGAGACAGAGCGCCAGACCAGAGCCAAGCCTCAGCTGTGGAGAGAGAGTGGCCCGTGTGACCCCGCCTCATTTTGTGTAAAGACATGGGCAGGAAGTGACCAGTAAAGAAACCCCAGAAGGCAAAGGCACATGGTGAAAGAGTGAAGGGCAAAGGGAGCACTGTGTGTGTGTGTGTGTGTGTGTGTGTAGCCGCGTCTCACGCCTGCCTGCCAGCTGGCGGCACGAGCAGCAGTGCTGCCCCTCTCTCTCCCGCAGTTCCACCCGGCCGGCCGGGACCCTGCTCATCCTGGTGTGGCGGGCTCGGCATGCCCCGAGGTGCATGCGGAATGCTGCCTTCATCCAACTACCCTAGGAAGGTGAAACTAATGAGGAAGTACGACACCGAGATCAATGAAAGGCCACCGTCATTGGCATACACTTAAAATCCAGATGGTTTTGAACTTCTCCATCTTAAAACAAAATATGCTTCGATAGTTTACACTGTAACATACCTTGAGAGAACTCCAAAACATTTTCTAGTTTAGAATGTTTGATCAATTTTTGCAATAACCAAGAAAATAATATAAGCCATATGCAAACAGACATTTCATGCAATTTAGTATTCAAATATACTTATTTTGTATTAACTTTAAAAGCACATGAAAATAATATTAAGGCCATCTTCGATCTTCATATTCATGCTCAAGGAAGTAAGGTGAATTATACGCAGGAAGCCTCAGTCATGCAATGCGATGCCAAGATTCACTTACTTTTAATAAATAAACTAGTGGAATTACGATAAATAAATCAGCTTTTTATTCAGCATGAATATTATGTGGCATTTTGTAAGACAAACAATAAGCAAAGCATTGTAAAATGAACTCCTTGTTTGTAGCTGTATCGGAACTGCTAAATTTCACCTACTTTGTGCCATGCACTGTTAACACAGAACAAGAATGGAAGCTACACAACAGGCGTGGGTCCTCTGTCAGGACCAGTGTCCCCACATACCTGTGAGGCATCTGCTGAGTAAGTGAATGAGAAGTAGTAGCTTTTGGAGTAGTATCTGAGATTCAAATCAGGTAGTACATGGCACTGTCTATACATTTTTACAACTTAAAATTTTACTCTCTTGTAATAAACCAAAAGTGTTTCAGAAAAAATATTTTTAAAATTTTTATTTCAGCAATTCAGACAGAAATTATATAATATATTCTCCTGATTAACAGGTGTCAGGCATTTTGTAAACAGTTGTAAAAGCTAAGCTATGCCACTGGTGAGTGCTACCTTTGGCTCTCTACCACTGAAAAACACCATTATCTTTTTTTTTTTTTCCAGGACCAGGGTGCAAGTTCAGGACCCTGCACTTGCCAGGCAGGCACTTATGCCACTGAGCTATATTCCCTGCCTGCCATTATCTTTTTGAAAATAAAATTCTACTGTCTTTTTGAAAATACTGAAGATAAACTTCTGTTAAAACGTAAAAAGAAAAATACCAAAATTATAAACCAAGATACTCTCTTCTCTGCACTTTCATGGGGTCCTGTAATCCCACAGTAGCAGTTTAGCACTC
The DNA here is from genome assembly GCA_004027915.1 of Capromys pilorides. Taxonomy (NCBI): domain Eukaryota; kingdom Metazoa; phylum Chordata; class Mammalia; order Rodentia; family Capromyidae; genus Capromys; species Capromys pilorides. The sequence continues at coordinate 27,343 of PVKN010006541.1, forward strand.
CTACAAGATAAAAACTGAATGACCAAATCCGAGGCAGGCCAGCTGGGACAGGCCACTGATTATGCGCATTTTACCTACGCGCTTTAGTTTTTTGGTGCCATATCTAGAAAGCATACATTGTGTCCTCAAAAGAAAGTGATCTTCAGTCAGTAGCTCTTCTATGGTCTGCAGTAGTGGCTGGGTGTCAGGAAAACCTCTGTAGGCTGGAAGAGTCACCAGGCCTGACCCCTGAGGTTCCAATTCAGTGGTAGGTCTGGCAGTGACCCAGGATGCCTAGCATACCTTTGTTTCTAAGCATTAAAGAAAAAATATTCATAGTAAAAAATTTTGAAAAATAGGGTATATGAGCTAAAAAGAAAGCTTTCCTCATTCCCTTTCTCAACGCCAGGGGGCGCCAGTGTTACTCTCTGGTCGCACTGCTGCAGACTGCCAGCCCTCGCCCTGGCCTGGGCGCAGAAGTGCCTGTTTTGTCTCCTATTGCTTTTAAAAACTACTGCACATGTAAATCTATGGTGATGCTCACCCAATGCAGAGAACATACCTGCCACAAACTGCACAGTTGTCCTGGTGGCCGCAGGGCAAAACTCGAGAAGGTCAGAGCCTCCCGTCTACAGTAGCCCAGACGGAGACTGTCCCATCAGGCTGCTGACAGGGCAGACAGCCCACGGCATGGCACCCAGAGTTGAACACCAGGGCATGGCCGAAGCCCTGCAGAGTGCGGTGGTGACAGGTGCTCGGCTTGTCCGGAGCCACTTGGCACACCAGCCCCACGGGAGTTAGTGCGCGGACCTACGTGACTCAGGCCAACCTGAAACTCACGGGTCCAGCCAGCACGCTGGCCTCACGCTCTTCTCTGCGAGGACCACACAGGCGTTACGCTGCAGGTGCGCCGCCTGCTCTCGCCCTTCCTTCCTTCCTTCCTTCCTTCCTTCCTTCCTTCCTTCCTTCCTTCCTTCCTTCCCTCCCTCCC